>JACEIK010003496.1:95047-114433 GCA_018107945.1 Datura stramonium | reverse complement strand
ATGGATTAGTCCCTCAAATTCATTAAAACCTACAAAACAAAGACTAATCATATTGGTTAGTACATGTATTCACATTTATATAAAATTACATGGAAATGTATATAATTAATTAGATAACCAAGACTAAATTACGGTATAAGGCATCACTCGGGCATGCTATTTTGCCCGAGATCAGGTAGTACAAATGAGGGAGAGGGAGAGAGAGGCCAAGAGTTCCAGAACAGATAGTTTTAGGTTCTCCAAGTGGAGGTTGGGCGGTGGACATCGTCAGCAGTCCCACTAGAGGTCATTTTCCCCAGCGACATCATTAGTCAATGTTCCATCAAGATCTAGGGGTGATCAAAGGAGCAGGGCATCAGGATCGAGGAGATAGAGGAACCCGCTGTGTCACGACCCGAGTCTACACCCTGGACAAGACACGGTACTTGATGCCACAAGTGACCCCAAGCTAACCGATGGTCTAACATTGCACTGGTAAACTAAGTAAAAATAAGAGGAAGTTGTATAAAAATAATTATCCAAGAAATACGAATTTTAAAAGAGTAACATATCTTAAAAGAATACTAAACAATTATGTATGAAAGCCAATTACTAACTGATAAGCTGTTGGGATAAGCTCCCAGCTAACTCTAAAATCTTTCGAAATAAGAACTAACTGAAAAGAAAATATCATCCTTCGAAGATGAGGACTCACCAAAAGGACTGATGATGTTGAAATCGCCGGAGGGAACTACTGGCGATATTGAGACTAAGAACCTACGCCTGTATCATAATTCGATACAACATAGGAAGTATGTGTGAGTACTCTTAATGTATTGAGTATGTGAGATATAAAATAAGCATGGAAAATAAGCACTAAATTGAAATAACATGAAATGACCAACTGATACTGAATACTGATAAAAGCTGAGCTATAACTGATATGGTCTATAATGACCCTGATGGTCATAAACATGTCCTGGAACTAAGTGATTGAACTGACGTAAACTAAACTAAACTTAATTGAAACTCAACTGACAAGTGGGAGAGTCTATAGCTAACATATAACCACGTGAGATAAACATGGAGTCCGATGTATACACCCCATTAGATAAAGCCCACTGTACCTTGCCAGGGTATAGTGTCTGAGCTGGGTGATCATAAGTCTGGGGCTCGTTGGGCCAATAACCTACAGTGACAATGTATTTTTCAGGAAACATGGGTCCGTTGGAACCCCGGTCTACTTTGTGATAAGTACTACTCCCGCTGGATAGTCCTAACTTGACTACTAAGCTGATAGCTCAAAGATAGGGTCCTGGAATAAGTTAGGAATACTTTTCTTGAAGTACCTTGAGAGTCTATAGGATCGGATAACTGAAAACTAGTGTTCTAAGATTGGATAAAGCTGCTTATATGGAAGCATTGTAACCCTCTAAAGAACTAACTAATATCTAATACTGATGGTTCTAAGACTGGTTAGATTTGCTTATCTTAATGCATCGTGACCATCTAGAGAACTAACTAATATCTGATAATTGAAAACTAGGACTGGGAGGTATTACGGACACCTCAAGAAAACTGACTATAGTCAAACTAATCAGCTGACATTACTATGAAACTCTGAGGGTGCTAGGTAGTGATTAAGATTGAGTCTAACAACAATCTAACCTGCTCATATAATTATAATAACACTAAGGTTATAAGCGCTATAGGAATAAACAACAATTTCATCTAGAAAATCATGCAAGACTCCTTCAATTGTAATTAAGGGCTAGGATTAAGTACACATTTCATAGAGAATGATGTCCACACAATGATAATAGATATAAACTTCCAAGAATTTAATAGAAACAGGATATAAAATAAAAAACATAATGTGACTGAACACAACCCTAGCTTCGAAATTCAGGCAACAAACTGATAAAATTTTCAGAAGGGTTTTGGGGCACAAGGGAAAAACAATTCCATTGTTGAAGTCCCACATACCTGGAGTAGAATCCTTGAAAGAAGTTTGATGAAATCTAGAGAAAATTTGGAAGCCCTAACTTAGCTCTGAGATGCTTGTCGGGAACGTTTTTGCTCTAGAGATCATGAGTTGAGTGAAATGAGAGGGATTTAGTCGATTACCTCTTTAATTATCTCCAAAATATGCCCAAAATTACATACTTTAAGGATAAAATAGCTGAAATTTACAAAAATGGCCCAGCTAAACCGCAAACATAGTTTTAGGATAAAAATAGCTGAAAGTTACAACAATGGCCCTGCTAAAATGCAGAAATTTGGACCCTGCCAATCCTCACGAGGTACATCACGAATCGTGAGGCATTGGACGAGTCGTGAGTCCAATTCATTAGAAACACTAAGTTTTCTCCGAGCTAGGCCATGAGACACTCCACGAGTCGTTAGGTGGTATCACGACTCCTAGCTGCTAGTCATGACCTGAGTTGGGAAAATATCCTTCCAGACATGATAAGGGATACCACGAGTCGTTACTCCACTTAACGACTCGTTGTCACCTCCCATTGTCAACATTGGCACTCCCTCCTCAAATTCACTGGGCTAGACCATGAGGCACTTAACGATTCGTGGGGTTACCTCACGATTTATGACCTCCACTCGTTGTCACCCCCCCCTCCTGACTGTGACCTCCCCATGGCAGACTCCACTCTATGAGTGACTCCATGACTCATGGTGTACATCACAGGTCACTGGACAAGTCATCCTGTGACCTAGTGCAGATTTTCCTGTTTTTTCTATTTCAACCCCCGGTCTGGTATAGGAACTTTGTGGGGTGTTGCATGCCGACAGAGCAAACCTTTCTAGTTTACAGAAAATGTGTCAAAAACCAAATAAGAGAGTGCTTGGTTGGATCAAATATTTGCTTCGGGTGTGGGAAACCCGGGCACATACACCGGGAATTTCCTTTAGCTAGGTAGGATGATGGAAGGGGTTGTACTCAGGCTACCAGTTCAGTAGCGGCTCTAGAAGCACATCTTCCTCGGGTAAATCCACTAGTTTTGGTGGTGGTCAGGGCCAGAATAGGACTTATGCCCTAGTGTCTCGTCAAGAGCAAGAGATCTCCCAGATGTAGTCACTGGTATGTTATGAGTATTCCATCTTTATGTTTATGCCTTGTTTGATCCACGGGGTACTTTATCATTTGTGACGCCCTATAATGCTAGTAGTTTCGGAGTCAGTCTCTCTCACGCCCCGAGCCTACACTCTGGATGTAACACGGTACTTGAAGCCACAAGTAACCCCAAGTCAACCCCTGGTCTATCATACACTCGTATTCTTAGTAAACATGCATAGTGAAACTTTTAAATAACAAATTTACCAATTTAAGAAAATGTGAAGATTGAAAGTAGAGAAAGAAATAATATATCTGAAATACAATTCTAAAAGATAAGTTTGGTATGAAAGCCAACTACTGAGGAGTTGCTGGGACAGACCCCCAGCTAACTCTAAGTCTATACAAAACCATACCAACTAAAGTAAATAAATAAGACCCTCGAATGATGAAGGACTCACACTCTGATCTACTGAAATGGAATGCTTTGAATCTGAAGTAACTATCGGTGTTGAATCTGAGAACCTACAGCTGTATCATGAAATGATACAGCATGAAAAGCATGTGTCAATACTTTGAATGTATTGAGTAAGTGGGAGAGACATACTGAATATAAAGCCCAAACTGTAATGACACGCCATGACCAACAGGTAAGCTAAACTGAACTACTGATATAATCTGAAATGGTCCAGAAGACCCTGTTTGATGGTCAAGGACATGCCCTAAGTCTGAAACACTGAGTATGAGATACTGTACTGAACTGAGCTACTTATTCTGATACTGGACTGGACTGACTAGTGGGAGAGTTGATAACTAACATATAACCACATAAGCTAGACGAGGAGTCCGATGTATACACCCCACCGGTAGGACCCAATATACCTTGCCAGCGTATAAAGGCATGAACTGGGTGATAAAAAAAATCTGGGGCCAATCAGGCCAAGAAATACTGTAACCTACGCTGGCAATGTAATTCTAGGAACCTGGGTGTGCTGGAATCCCGGCCCGCTTGGTGCTAAGTTCTACACCCCCTGGACAGCCTAAAACTGAACTACTAAGTTGATAGCTCGAAACTGGGGCCCAAGACTAATCACGGACGAATAACTGCATGTACCCTAGGAGCCTTATCGGACCAGATTCTGAAACTAGGTTCTAAGACTGGTCAGAGTTGCTTATCTGGGAGCGTCGTAACCGTCTATAGAACAACTAATAACTGTACTGGGCTCTTGGGGCTGGTCAGAGCTATAACTAAATGTCATGACAACCCAATGGACCAAATAAGTAAAATATGAATCTGAGTTTGAAAACTGGGAGGCACCACTGACACCTCGAAAATAAACTGGAGTTAAATTGATCAGTTAACATTTTCTTCACAACACCGAGGTTGCTAAAATCTGATTGAAGCTAGACTAACATGATTCTGACTGAGAGTAGACTGGTAGAGTTCTAAGTTCTAGATGACTAAATTACTAAGTAGCTAATAGAGAGCTCATTTATGCCAACAACACGAACAATTTCATAATGTAAGGAAATTTCAAGAATTATGGGAATTTCATTCAACAGAGCAAAAGTCATTCTCGTAAATGGGATATTTTCTCAACATATATATACAAGAAATTCTAGAAATTTCATCCCAAATCATCCTTCTTTCACTAGAGAGAACTGAACAAGTAATATCATTACCCAATGGTTAGGGTTTAAAGTCACCTTAGTAATAACATTGACAATATGATAAGGAACTGACGGAGATTATATCAACAATAAATATGAACATCATTCTAAGTGAAATCAACGAAAAATAAACATGAATGCTTCTCATACTCGAAAGCTCAGGGCTTAAAACTGATGGAAGAAATTTAGGAGAACTTTGGGGACACAAGGGAAGGACAATTCCCTTGTTAAAACCCCACATACCTGGTGAAGAAACCTGGAGAATATGCCTGAAAATTGAAGAGAAAAGTTCAGCCCTAACCCTTGCTCTGAAATACTCTGAGAGAGAATTCTACGATGTTCTTCTGAGGATTAGCATGAGAATGAGTGGAGGAATCATTTTTCCCCAATAGAACTTCTGAAATTAGTGCTTAAATGACGTGGTTCAATGCTTGGGAGAATAGAAAATTACTAAATAACCCTTATAAATTCACTGGTAAAAATTGTCAAGTGTCCCTAACGACTCGTTACTAGGTCCAACGAGTTGTTGGGTCCTTCCGTCAAGTTCACTGGAAAAAAATCTACGGTCTTTTTACAGGCACATGACGAGTAGTCATGACTGGGAACGACTCATCATGTCATTCGTAAGGTACACTAGTAAGAAAGCTATAAAGGACTGGAAATGAAGGACCTGACGAGTCGTTACTGCTGATGACGACTCGTGGTGACCTTCCGTCAAGTACAATGTCTACTTCTCAAATTCTAAAACTCCGGCTTGACAACAAGTGACTTAACGAGTTGTGCAGCCTGATAATGACTCGTGAGGTCATCCGTTGGAAACACTAACTCATCATCTTGGCATCCTTCTCACGGTTGACTTGACGAGTCGTTGGGTCACTTAACGACTCGTTAGGTTGGTCGTTCTGAAACATTTCTCCAGTTTTCAAGATTTTATGATCTAAGTCCCGGATATTTATTTTGAGATTTTAGGGCATTACAATATCTCCCCTTTGAAAACATTCATCCTCGAATACACTGGTACCTCCTCAAAGGTGAGGCTATCCTTGACTGCCACATTATCCAATGGCACCACAGAGGTTGGATCTCCGATACACTTTTTCAAAAGTGATACATCGAAAACTAGATGTACAACTGCTAGTTCTAAAGAGAACTCTAGCTCATAGGCTACCTTCCCAATACGCCTCAAAATTCTATAAGGTCCAACATACCTTGGACTGAGCTTCCCCTTCTTTCCAAACCTCATCACCCCTTTCATGAGTGAAATTTTATGGTGCACCCAATCATCAACAACAAACTCCAACGCTTTTCTCCGCACATTTTATGTCAGCTCTGAGTTTATTTTAACCTTTCTCGGATGAGCTGAACTTTCTGCATTGCCTCATGAATCGAGTTTGGCCCTATCAAAGTAGCTTCACCGACTTCAAACCATCCTATAGGAGATCTACACCTACTACCATACAATGCTTCAAACAGGGCCATCTGAATCCTGGAATGGTAGCTGTTGTTGTACGAAAATTCGATAAGAGGCAGATGGTCATCCTAATTACCCTTAAAATGGATCGCGCACGCTCTTAGCATATCCTCTAGAGTCTGAATAGTCTGCTTAGCTTTCCCATATTTCTGTAGGTGAAATGTTGTACTGCGCTTGACTTGAGTGCCAAGTCCCATATGAAAAGACTTCCAGAACTAGGAGGTGAACTGGGTACCCCTGTCTGAAATAATATCTTATGGAACCCCATGAAGTCTAACCAGCTCTCGAATATAAAGTTTATCATAATCCTCAATTGAATCTGTGGTTTTGACTAGGAGGAAATGTGTTGACTTAGTCATTCGGTCTACTATTACTCAAATTGAATCATGCACTTGATGAGTCCGAGGTAGACCCATAATGAAGTCCATATTTGCTTCTTCCCACTTCTAGGTGGGTATGATGATATCCTGGGTCATACCTCCTGGTCTCTAGTGTTCTACCTTGACCTGCTGGCAGTTCGGGCACTTAGCTACAAATTCAGTGATATCTCTTTTCATGCCATTCCACTAGTAAATGTCCCTCAAGTCGCGGTACATTTTGGTAGCACCAGGGTGAATGGAATACCTTAAGATGTGTGCCTTAGCCAAAATATGTTTTCTTAACTCACCAACATCTGGCACGCACAACCTTCCATGGTAACGGAGCACTCTATCTCCCCCTTGGGAGAAAGCCTCAAGCTCTTTTCTGAGAACTGCTTCCTTGAGTTTAAGTAGAACTAGATCTTCATCTTGTCTGGACTTAACTTCAACTACCGAAGATGAGTCTGACCCGCTTTGTACTACTACTCCACCTTCAGTTGAGTCTACCAGCTGCACCCCTAACTGGGCTAGTCTTTGAACATCCTTTGCTAACTCCCTTTTTCCTCCCTCAAAGTGAGCTACACTTCCCATAGATTGCCTGCTTACAGCGTCAGCTACCACATTGGCCTTTCCCGGGTGATACAACACACTCATGTCATAATCTTTCAAGAGCTCTAACCACTTTCTCTGTCAGAGGTTTTTGTTCCTTCTGGCTGAACACGTACTGAAGACTCTTGCGATCTGTGAACACATCCACGTGAGCCCCTTACAAGTAGTGTCTCCATATTTTTAATGCGAATATCACCGCTGCCAACTCCAAATCGTGAGTTGGATAATTCTTCTCATGGATTTTGAGCTTCCTGGAGGCATAGGCTATCACTTATCCCCACTGCATCAAAATGCAACCATGTCCAACTCTGGAGGCATCACAATACACAACTAACCCATCTAATCTTTCTGGTAAGGTTAACACTGGAGCGGTAGTGAGTCGAGTCTTCAACTCCTGGAAACTCTTCTCAAACTCATCTAACCTCTGGAATTTCACCTTCTTCTAAGTTAACTTGGTCAGAGGAGAGGCTATGTAGGAGAAACCTTCCACAAATCGTCAGTAATAACCCACTAAGCCCAGAAAACTCCTGATTTCTATCGAAGACGTAGGTCTGGGACAATCCTTTACTTCTGAATTTTTATGAGGGTATACTTTTATCCCTCCACCTATTACCACATGACCTAAGAATGACACCGACTTCAACCAGAATTCACACTTGCTGAATTTGGCGACTAGCTGGAGATCTCAGAAGGTTTGTAATGTTAACCTTAGGTGATTGACATGCTCTTCCTCATTTTTGGAGTACACCAGAATACCATCGATACATACGATGATGAACATATCTAGGTACGGCTTGAAAACCCTGTTCATTAGGTACATGAAGGTTGCTGGGGCATTTGTTAACCCAAAGGACGTCAGCACAAACTCAAAGTTACCATACCGAGTTCTGAATGTTTTTTTCGGTATGTCACTCTCTCTAACCCTTAACTGATGGTACCTTGACCTCAGGTTGATCTAGGAAAAGCAACTGGCTCCCTGAAGTTGGTCGAATAGATCGTCAATTCTGGGAAAAGGGTAACTGTTCTTAACTGTGACCTTGTTCAGTTGATGGTAATCTAAGCACATTCTGAGGGTGCCATCCTTTTTACGCACGAATAGCACTGGAGCACCGCAGGGAGAGATGCTGGGTCTAATGAAACCCTTATCAAGAAGGTACTTTAGCTGCTCCTTCATCTACTTAAGCTCCACTAGAGCCATTCTGTTAGGAGGGATGGAGATGGGCTGGGTGTTTGGAAGGAGATCTATCCCGAAGTCTCTTTCCCGTTCAGGGGGAACTCCAGGAAGATCTTCAGAAAATACATCTGGGAACTTGCTGACAACTGCAACTGACTGAATGGTTGGGGCCTCAGAGTTGGAATCTTTGACCCGAACCAGATGATATAAACATCCCTTGGAAATGAGTTTCTAGGACTTAAGGAAGGAAATAAACCTACCCTTAGGCACTGAACTGCTGCCCGACCATTCTAACACGGGCTCATCTGGAAACTGAAACTTGACAACTCTAGTCCTACAGGAGTGTAACCAATCCATGCCTAGAATAAGGTCGAAGTCAAACATGTCTAGATCTACAAGATCAGCTGGAATGATTTTATTCAAGACTGAGACTAGGCAGCTTCTATACATCCGGCTGGCTCTAACTGACTCGCCAACTGGGGTGGAAACTGAGAAGGGTTCTTATAGGACCTCTGGACTGATGCCAAATTGAACTGCTATATATAGATTTGCAAGCAAAAGAATTGCTCCTAAATCAAGGAGGGCATACACATTTAGGTGAAAGAGACGTAATATACTAGTAACTACGTCAGGTGAGCTTTCCTGATCCTGACGAGAAGAAAGAGCATAAAAATGATTCTGGCGTTGTCCGCCATCTGTACCTGATGGGTTGGCCTGCTGAGTTGGTCGGCCTACTGGAGCTGATGAGGTAGTGGATTGTGATCTTTCTCGCCCTGCTGATGGGCACTCCCTAAGCCTGTGTCCAAGTTGTCCATACCCAAAGCAACCCTCTCGTCCCTGAAGGCATTCTCCTGGGTGATTACTACCATACTTGGGACAAGCTGGATACTTGTTTCCTATACTATGGGCCTGAGACTGAGTGCCAGACGGCCCAAACCTCTGATCCTAGAGGATCGAAACGTTGGTGCACTGGCTGAGCTAGATTTTGGGGCCCTATGCTATTGCTGCTGTGGGCGGCTACCATCGCCAGATCTCTGGTGGCCAAAATCTGTATGACCAGTTCTTACCCTCTTGTTCTTACATTCCATATCTTTCAGCTTCTCTGCCTCAATCTGCTGGGCATACACAATTAAGCTAGAAAGGTCCATGTCCTTGATTAGCATTGTCATCTTGCACTCTTTGAGGACTAGATTAGATACTCCATTTACGAACTTCAGCATACGAGCCCTTGGCTCGACCACCATCTCTGGAGCATACTTTGATAGTCTAGTAAACTCAAGAGCATACTTCTCCACTGTCTGGTTGCCCTTCCGTAGGTTCATAAACTCTTTCATCTTAGCCTCCCTCATCTCTCGGGGAAAAACCTATCCAAAAAAGCTGTATGAAACTCCTCCCACTCAACCTGTCCTGATTCTGCTGACCGCCCGTCCTTCCACTGCTCGTACCAAACCTGGGCTACCCCTTTTAGCTGGTAGGCAGCCAGGTCAGCACTCTTGGAGGAGCTGACACCCATGATCCGGGTGATCTTTCTAATCTCATCTACAAAGCCTTGTGGGTCCTCTCCCACCTTTTTTCTATGAAAGTCTGGAGGGTTCATCCGGGTGAAATCCCGCACCGGGGCAGCAGTTGTAGACCCATTTGTGGCTACTGTAACCACATGTTGGTTAACTTGATTGGTGACGGTCTGAGCAAGCAATTGAATGGCCTCCCTGAATTCGACGGTAGACACAGAGTCGTCCTGAGGAACTGTCCGAGTTGGTGGAGCGGGTCTGTTGGGGTTTCCCGCTCTTCATCCATATCCATGCCGAGGAGGCTTTATTCACTGAAAAGAAAAAGGACACAATTTAGAAAGATGTCTTTGGAATTGGACTTTAACGCATGATAAAGAGAATGAACACAAAGGGAATTTTTCCTAATAACATCTCGTAGCCTCCTTTTCATAAGTGTGGCGTGCTTCACACCCATGAAAAGGACTCTACTCAATATGGATTTCAGACTTCCCGAGGATACCCTAAACCTAGTGCTCTAATACCAAGTTTGTCACTCTCCGAGCCTACACCCTGGACGTAACATGGTACTTGAAGCCACAAGTGACCCCAAGTCAACCACTGGTCTATCATACACAATCATTCTGAGTAAACATGCACAGTGGAACTTTTAAATAACAGATTTATAAATTTAAGAAAAATATGAAGACTGAAAGTATAGAAAGAAATAATATATCTGAAATACAATTCTAAAAGATAAGTCTGGTCTGAATGCCAACTACAAAGGAGTTGCTGGGATAGACCCCCAACTAACTCTAACTCTATACAAAACCATACCAACTGAAGTAAATAAATAAGACCCTCGAATGATGAGGAATGACACTCTGTTCTATTGAAATGGAATGCTCTGAATCAGAAGTAACTATCTGTGTTGAACCTAAGAACCTGCAGCTGTATCATGAAACGATACAGCATGAAAAGCATGCATCAGTACTTTGAATCTACTGAGTTAGTCGGAGAGACATACTGAATATAAAGCCCAAACTGTAATGACACGCCATGACCAACAGGTAAGCTGAACTGAACTACTGATATAATCTGAAGTGGTCCAGACAACCCTGTCTGATGGTCAAGGACAAGCCCTAAGTCTGAAACACTGAATCTGAGATACTGTACTGAACTAAGCTGGTTATTCTGATACTGGACTAGACTAGACTAACTAGTGGGAGAGTATATAACCGACAATAACCACGTGAGCTAGACATGGTGTCCAATGTATACACCCCACCGGTAGGACCCAATATACCTTGCCAGGGTATAAAGGCATGAACTGGGTGATCACAAAAAATATCTTAGGCCAATCAGGCCAAGTAATACTGTAACCTACGCTAGCAACATAATTCTGGGAACTTGGGTGCGTTGGAACCCCGGTTCGCTCGATGTTATATTCTACTCCCACTAGACAACCTAAACTTAACTACTAAGATGATCGCTCGAAACTAAGGCCCAAGACTAGTCAGGGATGAATAACTGCATGTACCTTGAGAGCCTTATCAGACTAGATTCTAAAACTAGGTTCTAAGACTAGTCAGAGCTTCTTATTTTGCAGCGTCATAACCATCTATAGAATAACTAATAACTGAACAGGGGTCTTGGGGATGGTCAGATCTATAACTGAATATCATGACCGCCTAATGGACCAAATAACTGAAATTTGAATCTGAATTTGAAAACTGGGAGGCACCACTGACACCTTGAAAATAAACTGGAGTTAAATTGATCAGTTAACATTTTCTAGACAACACTAAGGTTGCTAAAATCTGACTGAAGCTAGACTGACATGATTCTGACTGAGACTAGACTGGTAGAGTTCTAAGTTCTAACTGACTAAGTTACTAAGCAGCTAATAGAGAGCTCATTTATGCCGACAACACGAATAATTTCATAATCTAAGGCAATTTCAACAATTATGGGAATTTCATTCAACAGAGCAAAAGTCTTTCTCGTTAATGGGATATTTTCTCAACATATATATATACAGGAAATTTTAGAAATTTCAGCCCAAATCATCCTTCTTTCACTAGAGAGAACTGACCAAGTAAAATAATTACCCAATGGTTAGGGATTAAATTCACCTTAGTAATAACATTGACAATTTGATAAGGAACTGACGGAGATTATATCAACAATAAATATGAAAATCATTCTAAGTGAAATCAACAAAAAATAAACATGAATGCTTCTCATACTCGAAAGCTCAAGGCTTAAAACAAATAAAAGAAATTTAGGAGAACTTTGGGACACAAGAAAGGAAAATCCCCTTGCTAAAACCCCACATACCTGGCGAAGAAACCCGGAGAATCTGCCTAAAAATTGAAGATAAAAGTTCAGCCCTAGCCCTTGCTCTAAAATACTTTAAAAGAGAGTTCTACAATGTTCTTCTGAGGATTAGCATGAGAATGAGGGGAGGAAGCATTTTGCCCCACTAAAACGTCTTAAATTAGTGCTTGAACGATGTGGTTCAATGCTTGGGAGAATAGGAAATTACAAAATAGCCCTTAGAAATTCGCTGAGAAAAACTTTTAGGTGTCCCTAACGGGTGACCTAAAGACTCGTTACCAGGTCCAACAAGTCGTTGGGTCCTTCCGTCAAGTTCACTGGAAAAGAATCTACTATCTCCTGACGGGCACATGACTAGTCGTCATGACTGGGAATGACTTGTCGTGTTGTTCGTCAGGTACACTGGTAAGAAAGCTAGAAAGGATTGGAAATGATGGACCTGATGATTCGTTACTACTGATGACGACTTGTGGTTACCTTCCGTCAAGTACACTGTCTTTTTCTCAAATTCTAAAACTCTGGCTTGGCGACGAGCGACTTAACAAGTTGTGAAGCCTAATAACGACTCGTGAGGTGGTCCGTTGGGAAACACTAACTCATTATCTTGGCATCCTTCTCACGGTTGACCTGATGAGTCGTTGGGTCCCTTAATGACTCGTCAGGTTGGTCGTTCTACAATATTTCTGCAGTTTTCTAAATTTTCTAATTTATGTCACGGATATTGATTTTGAGCTTTCGGGGCATTGCAGTCTCGAAATCCCATCAGAACCTTTCTCATTCTTTACTCAAGTTTTTCATTTTGTTATAGCTCGATGAGTATACAGAAATTTCTCCGTCACAATCCTTCAGAAAGTCACCTCAGCAGATTTAGTAGAGTTAGCCATGATATACTTTGATGTCATCTTTGGCATCTGCATGCATGTCATGCCTTAGTAAATTATAGAACCCCTGTAGTAGAATTTCGATTTTGGGGTGATCCAGTGATAGAGTGAAAGGGTAGTTTAGTTGTGCCAGAAGCAGTGAACATGGATTTTGTAGCAGGATTACCCCGNCATGCCTTAGTAAATTATAGAACCCCTGTAGTAGAATTTCGATTTTGGGGTGATCCAGTGATAGAGTGAAAGGGTAGTTTAGTTGTGCCTGTAGATCACTTTATTTCCTAACTTAAGGCTAGGAAGATGATTTCTATGTGTTGTGTGTACCATCTATTTTGGGTTAAGAATGCTACGTCTGAGGCCCTGACTCTCCAGTCAGTTCTTGTAGTGTGTGAGTACCTAGGTGTTCCCAAATGATCTACTCGGAGCCCTTCATGAGCGAGAGATCGACTTTGGTGTTAACCTTTTTTCAGATACGCAGCCCATATATATTCATCTGTATAGAATGGCTCCAGCTGAGCTAAAGGAGTTAAAATAGTAGTTGAAGGATCTCTTGGACAAAGGCTTCATTAGACCTAGCAAATCCCCATAGGGTGCACCAATTCTCTTTGTTCGAAAGAAGGATGGTTCTCTTCGTATATGTATCGACTATAGGAAGTTGAACAAGGTTACAATCATGAACAAGTATCCTCTTCCCAAAATTGATGATTTGTTTGACCAACTCCAGGGTGCTAAGTGCTTCTCAAAGATAGATCTTAGGTCCGGTTATCACCAACTCAAGGTTAGAGATAGTCACATCTCGAAGATAGCCTTTAAGACTTATTATGGTCACTATGAGTTTATGGTTATGCATTTTGGACAAACGAATGCTCCTGCAACTCTAATGGATTTGATGAAATAGGTGTTCAAACCATATTTGGACATGTTCGTGATTGTGTTCATAGATGACATTTTCATATACTCTCAGAGTGAGGAGGAGTATGTCGCTCATTTGAGGATTGTGCTATAGACTCTAAAGGATCGCCAAATATTTGCTAAATTTAGAAAGTGTGAGTTTTGATTGAACTCAATAGCATTTTTGTTTCATGTGGTTTCAAGTGAGGGTGTACAGATGGACTCTCAAAAGATAGAAGTGGTGAAGAATTAGCCTGGACTAGTTAGTCCTTTAGACATCAGGAGTTTCTTGGTTTGGCTGGTTACTATAGAAGGTTTGTTGAGGGATTTTGATCCATTGCAGCATCATTTACTAAGTTGACCTTGAAGAAAGTCAAATTTCAGTGGTCGGATGCATGTGAGAGGAGTTTTCAAGAGTTAAATATTCGACTCACTTCAACCCCAATATTGACCCTACCCAAGGGCACAGATGGATTTGTGGTGTATGGTGATGCCTCTAGGAATGGACTTGGTTGTGTGTTGATGTAGCATAGAAAATTCATTGTGAATGCCTCTGGAAAACTTAAGACTCATGATAATAATTACCCGACACACGATCCAGAATTGGCAGCAGTGGTATTTGCATTAAATATTTGGAGGCACTATTTGCATCGGGTGCATGTGGATGTGTTTACGGACCACAATAGCCTAAAGTATGTGTTTACCCAAAATGATTTGAGTTTGTGACAAAGGAGGTAGTTAGAGCTTCTCAAGCACTACGACATGAGTGTCCTTTATTATCCGGACAAGGACAATATAGTGGCGGATGCTCTTAGCAGGTTATCCATGGAGATTATGTCTCATGTGGAGGTAGAAAGGAATGAATTGGTGAAGGACGTGCATCGACTTGCTCGCTTAAGGGTTCTCCTTATCAACTCGACAGATGGTGGTGTGATTGTTCAAAATGGGTGAGAATCTTCATTGATGACTGAGGTCAAGTCTAGACAAGATGAGTATCCGATCTTGGTAAAGTTGAAGTAAGAGGTTCAGAATTAGAAGGTGGAGGTATTCTCCCAAGGGGGTGATGGTATGCTTCAATATCAAGGCCATTTATGTATTCCAGATATTGTGACTTGAGAGATCAGATGTTGCAGGAGGCTCATGATTCTCGATATTCTATACATCTAGGTTCCACCAAGATGTACCGTCACCTACGAGAAGTATATTGGTTGAACATCATGAAGAAGGACAATGCATAGTTTGTGGCTAAGTGTCTGAATTGTCAGCAAGTGAAGGTCGAGCATTAAATACCAGGAGGTGTGCTTCAAGACATTAGTATCCCTACCTAGAAGTGGGAGGAAATCAATATGGACTTCATTAAAGGGTTGCCTCGTACTCATCGAAAATATGACTCTATTTGGGTGGTGGTAGACAAGTTGACTAAAGCAGCTCATTTCTGCCGATTAAAACTTCCAATATAACGGAGGACTATGCCAAATAATACATTTGAGAGTTACTTAAGTTTGATGAAGTAACCTTGTCCATCATACCAGATAAAGGTACTCAGTTTACCTCCTAGTTTCGGAAGTCATTTCAAACGGGCTTGGTACTCAAGTCAAGCTTAGCATAGATTTTCACCCATAGACAAATGGTCAGGCTGACCAGACCGTTCACACTCTCGAGGATATGCTGAGAGCATGCATTATTGACTTTAAGGTTACTTGCGATGATCATTTACCTCTCTTCGAGTTTGCATATAACAACAGTTACCATTCCAGCATTCAGATGGCTCCCGTTGAGGCTCTTTATGGATAGAGATGTAGATCACCTATTGGTTGGTTTGAAGTAGGTGAAACTTCATTGATAGGGTCAGAGTAAATTCATCAGACTATGGAGAAAGTTCATCTTACAAGGGAGAGGCTGAAAATAGCTCATAGTCGTCAAAATTCCTATGCGAATGTGAGGAGGAGAGAACCTGAGTTTGAAGTTGAGGATTGGGTGTTTTTGAAGGTGTCTCCCATGAAAGGAGTGAGATATTCGAAAACAAAGGGAAGCTTAGTTCTCGATATGTTTGCCCTTACAGGATTGTGAGACGTGCTGGCAAGGTGGCCAATGAGTTGGAGTTCCCTCAGAGTTGGCTTCAGTACATTAAATTTTCTATATTTCACTCTTGAAGAAGTGCATTGGTGACCCCACTTTGATTGTTCCGATGGAGCGCATAGGTGTGAAAGATAACTTTAGCTATGAGGAGGTACAAGTTGAAATTCTTGATCATTAGGTTCGAAACTTGAGGAACAAAGAGGTAGCTTCAGTAAACGTTTTCTGGAGGAATCAACATGTTGAGGGACCTACATGGGAAGCCGAAGCAGATGTGATGGCTAAATTCCTGCACCTTTTTCCTTCCAGCCCAGTTCTAACTTAAGGTACCATTTTTCTCCTTAGTACCCTCTTCAGTTTCATGTTTAGTTCATCTCAGTTTCCTGTATGTCAGTTCTTGTATGTGTGATTCATGAATTTAGCTCAGTCATGTGTTTCAGTCCGGAGTAAGTCACTCCGTCAATTTTCAGCTTCAAGTGCTTAGTATTTGGGATGGTGGGTCCTTTTTCTCAGTTATTCAGTGTGTTTACCCACATTCGAGGATAAATGTTCCCGGGGGGTGGGGGAGATATTGTAATACCCAAAAGTTCCTAAGGGAACAAATTGGAGAATTAGAAATGAGTTTTGCAAAAAAATCTAAATTTTTATACTAGAACGACTTGTGGTAGTAGTCGTGATAGGATGTGATGGGTCATGGTCTCAGTAGTGATGGAGTACTGCAGTTGGCGTCCACACCACCAGTCATGAAGTGTAGGTACGACTATGGTTAGGAGTCGTGATAAGTTTCCTTGTGGTGCCATGGTATGATGTAATGGATCGTGGTACAAATCGTGGTAAGTAACAATGAGTCGTGATGGGAGTCGTGGTTAGGATTTGGCGGGTGATGGGGATGATACCACGACTGACAATACAACTCGTCCTAGGACACCACGAGTCCTGATATGTAATCGTGGTGAGCTTCAGAGACGCTACAGGGAAGAGCAGTGGTGACCATGATTTGTTACTTCATGGTATGACTCGTGGTGAGAGTCGTGATGACCGGCAGTCCTCATTTTTCCAGACTTCTCATTAAGGGCATTTTCATAATTTCTAAGCTCCTAAGTCCTAAACTATGTCATTTTAAGCACTTCTAGGAGGATTTTAAGATAGTTTAGCCTATCTTAATTCGTTCAACTATTTTAAGCTCCGCTAGGAGGATTTTAAGAGGGTTTAGCCTATCTTAATTCATTCAACTCCCACGCATGCAAAAGTAGTGCTTTCTCTTTGAAGATCAAGCTTAAAACCCTCCAATTCTCCTCCAATTATCCTAGTATTTCAAGGAAGAGTGTGGAATCAGATTTCCCATGTATATAGGGGAATGAATGAGAGTTCTTTTCACTCTTATGCTCAAAATTCTCTTCAATTCCATAAATTTAAGTTCTATATTGAGTTTGTGATCTTATGAGGCTCATTCCTAATTCTATGAAATTCTCTATGATTTATCTATGGGTCAATTCCCTTAATGATTCAAATCATGTTTTAAGATTTATGGGAAAATTTTATACTTATTTTGATTATTAATTCATAGATTAAAATTTTAATCAATTTATGCCCAATTATGCAAGTTTCATGAAAAGGAACGTTTATAATTATAGTATGATTTTGATTCTTCTAAGCCCTAAATTGTGATTTATGATTTATGATATGATTTTCTTCAAGTACTCTTCATGAATTTCTGAATTTTCAAGTATAGTGATTTTTCTCAAGCATGTATGTTCTTTATGATTTATGAGTTTATGATTTTAGCTGACTCATGGGTCCTAATTCATGGCTAATCATGTATTTCAAGTATGACCAAGTATGTTATCATTTATCTAGCCATGAACTTCATGTATGATTACACAATTACTATATGAGCCCTCACGTGTATGTTTTTGGGAGCAGTGTCTAGCACCGACTAGGTCCAATATTCAGGTAAACCTCGTGGTCCCAGAACTACGCGGCAATGTAGGTTTATGTTTATTGACTCTAGGTGGATCCCTATTAGTGAAATCACGTCATGCACATCCTTAGCCCGGAAAGCTTGGGACGGCTTTGCCCACTAGAGCGAGATAGTTGGGGAATCATGTAAGCTCTATCATGATGGTGTTAGTTAAGATGAGCTCTCCCATTATTCCTCATGATTTATGCATTGTAATATTCATGATACTTTGACTCAAATTATGTTTTTACAGTATTTCTCTTATAATTATGACTATGACTAGATTATAAATAGCTCTGAAAATCTTAAGCCTCATGTTTATGCTATGACTATCATTGCATGTTTTGTACTATCCTATTTTTATGAACTCTTATGTATTTTGATTTGTCTGTTTTTCTTACCTTGCATACTCAATATATTCCAAGCACTGACCGCATACTCTACGTTGTATCATTTCATGATACAGGCTCAGACGTTCAGGGTTAGTCGCTCCATTAGCCTATCATTAGAGTTCGGTTCATCCTACTGTTGGTAAGTCCTCATCCTCCGAGGACCTTCATTTAGTTGTATTTTTGCTATTTTCAGTTTCAGACTTGTAGTGAGCTAGTTAGGGTGTTGTCCCATAAGCTCGTCAGTATGTTAGAGGCTTTTCAGACATAGTGTTGTATTTTGTTCGGATTTAGTGTTATGTATTTCCGTTGTTCAAATGTTTAATATTCAGACTTCTATTATTTCTGAATTTAGTCTCTTTCCTCTTTGATTATGTTGAGTTAGTTTTCATGTTCATGTCATGGGTCAACTTGGAGCCATTTATGATTCTAGGTTCCGTGTCTCGATTAGGGTTTAAGTTCGGATCGTGACACAAATGCATAGAAAATTATTGTTAAGAAGAGGTGCAAGGTCTTGATAAAACAAAATTGTGATCAATATCTTGACCACTAAACTTCTTAAAGTACTCACATTAAAATAATTTGAATACTGAATCTTCTTCACAACATATCTTTCTTATAAACTATTTACGAATCTATTAAATTGTATTAGGGAATGTAGGAGTCTTCCAGTTTCCTATAACCTTGGTGTGTTCAATTTAAATACATTGAATTTTCAATTTTGTGGCAGCGAAGAACACTTGATGGGTAAGAATCTTCATATTTTTGCGGTGTTTACTTATAATTGTCTATGCATTAACTGTTTTACCTTCATTTATATCAGATATCAAACACTTTCTGAGAATTTATTTGAGATTTCATCGTATTTTTGTTGAAAATGTTGAGATTATAAGGATAAGAATCCCACCAATTAGTTTGAAATGATTTCATAACGTGCATTTGATGTGATTTTTTGCTTAAATACTTTCCTAAATGATTAATAAATAGTTTAGAGGGAACTTTGTCCATTATCTCAATTTAAATTATTATTAT
>JACEIK010003496.1:76430-95026 GCA_018107945.1 Datura stramonium | reverse complement strand
ATATAAAGTTGATCATAGACAAGGTGATGTGACACCTCTTTATGACCAGCAATTATACTTCTTTTTACCTTTTTTTTGAAATTTTCTCCTAATTTCATTTTCTTTCTATAAATAATAATGTTGGATAACAATGCATATTAAATTACGACATTCTTCCTTCTCATATCTCTTCCAATTAAGGCTGATCTATACAAGATATTACATAAATCTTCAGTTATAAAAGAGAGGTTTCATTGATTTCTTGAAAAGAGAAGTTGAGATAGCAGCCACATGTGTTTCCATTGCATGCCAGTTCATATCTACTAGATTTATGCGAGTACTCTATGTATTTTTTCTTATCAATTACTTTAACTTGTAACTACTTTTCTGTTAATATGTTTTCTATTATATAAATAGATCGGTAAATAAATATGTAAAAAGAGAAATTGATTGTTTATCCTATTGTTGTTTTTATTTCATAATATCTATTGGTTTCTTCTTCTATAATATCATATGGATCTATATGTTTGGCATGTTATTATGGTATTTTTTTACAACAGGATTGTGTCTGTGTTTGTGAGTTATGCCTTTTGCAAGTTATTTCTCTAATTTTGTTTAGAACTTTTTATAAGCCACTTTTGGTAAATATTTTATATGATCACTTAGTTTTTTTTTTGCTTTTCTTATGGTGTATACAATTGGCTAATGCAGGAGAAGCAGGGACAACAGGTCCCACAACTGTAAAAGGGTAGAGCTAAAATTCTATCAAGTGGAAAAGTTGTGGGAGACCCGGGGAAGTGGAACGTGGTTAGATATAACAGATGCAGAGACACTAGTGATGTGCCTCCCACTTCTCGCCATCCAACATTGACAAACAAATTTCAAGCATTATCAAATGGGCAAGAAATACAAGCGGAACACAGCAACACAAGCAATTATACAAATTGTAATAACAATAAAGGGGAGATAAAAGAGGAAGTCCAGGAAGGTGACAATGGTGCTGCAAAATCACTTGGTGAAGTCCTTCTAGGGAGGTATGACCCCAAGTACACAATTCTAATAACTGCAAAGAGCCCTATTCCACAGAAAAAATAAGACAAGTCAGTAGATTAATGATGAAGAGGAATGCTCGATAGATAAGGAGAAGGAGAAAGAAAATAGGCAGGTGTAATGGAAGAGGTACATGAAAAGAGTGAAGTGACTAAAAAACAACCCAATCAATATATATCTTGAAAAAGAAACTCAACCTGCAAGTAACGGAAAAAACAAGGCTAAAACAATCTAGGATATTACACGATAGCAATAAGAAAACCTAACAATTGGAGGGTGATAAGGACCAATAAGGCTGTCATGATAGTCTCGACAGTAGTACAAAAAGATGAATCTCTAGTGGTGATGGTGCAAAGTGAAGCTCCTTGCTCAATATTGTAAGGCATACCTACTCACAAGGTGGTAGGGGGCAGAAGCTGAAGACTTCAATGAAGGAAAAGGTTGTGGATACAACTACATTAGATTCTAAGGAGGAACAAATTTTCAAAGATGCAGACCTTTCCCCCAGGGCAGTGAAAGCACTCAAGTCATCTAGAAAAGGAAAGAAACAAGGCAAAGGAGAGGCTGAACAACCAGTAATAGTTCAACCAAAGAGGCAGGTCACCTTCCATCAGTCAAAAAATCAATAAAAGTTTTAATATGGAATATTAGATCGGTAAGGTCGCAAAAATCATTTCAAAGAGTGCAAATGCTGCACAATTATCAGAAATTTTCTTTTGTGGCCTTCATGGAACCTTTTCAGTCAGTTAATCATATCAACAAATATATAAGAAGACTAAGAATGCCTGGAGTTACTCACAATAGTAATGAAAATATTTGATTTTTTTCAAACCATGGTTATGAGGTTAAGGTGAAGAGTAACTCAGAGTAACACCTCATGGAGTTGTTGTAAAATCAAAGTATGACACTTAGTTTTTTATGTTACCATTTTGTATGATAAGGGTGATAGTATTCAGAGGTTGGACCTATAGGAGGAGCTCCACTTCCTTTCCAATGGAATGAACAGAGCATAGATCCTAGGGGGCGACTTTAATGTGGTTCTTCATGCGGAAGAGAAAATAGGGGACTTCCTATAATGGAAACAGGATATGAAGATTTCAAAACATGCATTCAATCCCGTGATCTTACTCAAGTGAAGTTTAAAGGTTGTCTTTTTACTTGGTGGAATGGAAGGGACGGAAATAATTGCATTTTTAAAAGGCTTGATAGAATATTGATGACTTAGAAATACTGAATTATTTTACTCACTCTGAAATAAAGCATCTACCCAGGACCAGATCATGCCCCTATGCTTCTTACCTATGAGAATAGATGTCATAATAAAAAGAAACCTTTTAGGTTTTTATATTTCTGGACAGATCACGAGAGTTTTAAGAAGGTCATTAGACTAAATTGGGATAACTCTATACCGGATAATCCTCTTTAGACTTCAAAAGGAAGATAAGGAAGGTTAAAAAGGGCTCTCACTTTATGGAGTAGAGAGACTTTTGGGGATATTTTCTAGCAACTTATTATTGGGGAAGATAGATAAAATCAAGGAGAAGTTGTTCGAAGTTTGTCCTTCAAGTGAGCATAAAATGTATCATGCAAAGAGTAAGTAAGTACAATAAATACCTCCATTTTGAAGAAGTATTTTGGCAACAAAAGCTGAAGTAGTTTGAAAATGGGGATAGAAATACCGAGATTTTTATCATAGTTTGGTTAGGGGAGAGCCAAAGTAGAGTACAATAAATACCTCCATTTTGAAGAAGTATTTTGGCAACAAAAAGCTAGCTATGAGTAGTTTGAAAATGGGGATAGAAATACCAGATTTTATCATAGTTTGGTTAGGGGGAGGAGACAAAAGATGAAGGTGCATAGGCTTAAGAACTCTCAAAGGGATTGGATAGAAGATGAAAGGCAATTGGAAATGAAGTTTTAGGGAATTTCCAACAGCAGTTTCAGCAAGAAAGAGATGCTACTAATTTTTCACTTCTATCTCACATTAAGGAATTCATCACAGCAGAGGAAAATTCAGCTTTAGTGATCAGTCCAGGCAACAAAAAGGTTAAGAATGCAGTCTTCAAGTTGAACAGGGATAGTGCTAGTGGTCATAATGGGTTATCCAGAATATTTTTTCAAGAATGTTGGCATATAAGTGGGACCAGGTGTTAACAAAATGGTGCAAGATTTCGTTGCAGGTGTATTAAAACCTTCTAGTATATGAGACCTATTAGTTTGAGAACAAGATATTATCTAGAATCATTCATGATAAGCTGAAAGAAGTACTGCAAAAAATTTGATCTCTTCCAACTAGTCTGGACTTGTTGAAAGGAGGAGCATTATAGACAATATTCTCCTCGCTCAGGAATTAGTGACAGATATATCTAAAAGAGAGAAACCTACTAATGTAGTCATAAAGCTGGACATGGAAAAAACGTATGATAGAGTATCCTTCTTTTTTCTAATGAAGATATTAAGGAAGATGGGTTTTTGTAATACCCCAAAAGTTTCTAAGACTAGACCCCAGATATGGAATCGGAACCAGTAGAGAAATTGAAAATTTTCCTCAGCACGACTCTCAATATGACTCGCGGGCGCATTACAGTCATACAAAGAGTCGTAGCAAGAGGTTCATAGGGGAAGAAGGAAAGTGGAACATCCTAGAATGAGTTTTAGTATGACTCATGACATGGAGGTATGATTCCTACTAAGACTCGTAGCATGAGTTCAAAGAGATTAGCAGAAAGTTGCAAGGAAACCCTGACTAGATCATACGATTCGTACTAGGATGGTACGAGTCATAGGGAAGGATTGTAGGTAGGAGGTTCATAGGATTTTTAGGAAAGTATAAGTAGCTATAAATACTCAGTACGGGTCATAATATGATGGTATGAATCATCATTTTAGTCGTGAGTTAAGATGTTGTACGCCGCTGACTTCCCTTCTAGTTTGGAAACCTTCTAGGAATACAAATAGACCCCAACCCAATGAATTATGGAAACAAGATATTAAGATCAATTCCTAAGTGTGATAAGTGAATTGGATGGAAGTTAAGGTCATAAGGGGCCTCTAGCATAAAGTTGGGTTGAGAGCTTTCCTACCGATTGAGTTTTTCATGAAAGTTCTTACAAGGGTCAACTTTAAATGATCATAACTATAATTTTACGAAGTGTTATTGGATGATAAATCATATCTAATTGAAAAACTTTGATTCTTCTTCCCAACGTATCAAACTATGCATCAATCGGAGTTCGAAATAAAAGTAATGGCCAATTTATTAAAACACTATTAGGTTTGGCAGACAAGATCAACCCTGTCACCATGAGTCATGGTAGGACTCGTTTTATGTAGGTATGACTCATTCCATGGAACCATACCAAGAGTTTCAAAAAGTTTTTTTAAGTCTCCCAGAAGCCACGAATGGTATACCACGACCTGTGGTATGTCACCACAAGTCATGGTACAACCCATAGCACTAGATGAACAAAATTTTAAGAACTTTTTCCCAGGGGCATTTTTGTAAATTATTATACTTCTAACTCCTTAATGACTTTGTTTTGGGGTTTCTTAAGGTTGGATTAAAGGGATTAAACTTTCCTAAATACTCACCCTCTCCAAAATATCAATAGAGGAATTTTCTCTCAAGAAAGGAGTTAGGGTTCTTCTTTAAACCTCTTCAAATCTTCTTGGGCTCTGCAAGACAAGTCAAGGGATCATCAACCTAGGTATGTAGGGTTATGAATGGAGGAAATTCTTCACCCTCATGCCCTTTCAATTCCAAATTCATGGTTTCTACTTTTTAAGTTCTAAATTGTGAAATTCTAGGGTTTAACGCAATTCAATGCATTTTTCCATATTATATGTATGGGTTCAATTCTATTATGTTTAAGTTGATGATTCATGGCTATTAGGGCAGTTTTTACTATGAATTTATTTACTAATTCATGATTTTAAGTTTTTGAATATTATGCCTTATTATGCATTATTTATGAATTTCAAGTTTATGAGCCCATGATTTCAAGTATGATGAGTTATGAAGTAGGCATGAATATGTATGAATTCTTAAACTTATGGATCCATGATTTTAACTGATGAAGTCTATTTCAAGTACTCAAGATTTTAAGATTTGGGCATGCCCACATAGGTTAAGCATGTTTTCATGATTTAGCTCAGTTTTATAAAATTAGCTAACCATATGGTTTGGGGTCAATACCCCCACATTCAGCTTATGTTATTTTTTGGAGCCGGAACTCCCAAACTTCAAATTTCAAACTATGATAATAATTTTTATTTTAACTTCATTGAAAAATGGTGGGTGCACTTTGCATGATTTTGGGAGTAGTGTCTAGCACCAATAAATCCCGAATCTCAAAACTACGCGCCAACACAGGTGTATGTATATATATTGAGAATCCCTTGAGAGTTTTCCATGCCTGCAAGGGGCCTTTAACTTTATATTGATATAACGGTAGCGTCCTTAGCCCTAGAAAAGTTTTGGATGGCTCTGCCCACCTGAGGGTGATAGTTGGGGCATCACATAAGCTCTATTGTGATGGTGTCGGTTATTAAAATTCTCCTATTGTTCCTCATAATTTTAGTTATTCATGTTCATAACTTATGATATTATGTTTTACAACAGGTTTGACCCAATAAATAGTTTATGATCATTTACTCATGATTTCAGCTTTTACAAGTCATATGATTTCTATTTTTACCTTTGAATCATTCTATTCTGATATGATACTTAGTTTGTGACTATATGTATGTCTGAGATTCAAATTTTAGCATGCAATACTTACTCCCATGATCTAGTAATTCATATTTATATGAATGGTTTCAGTTAACAGTTACTTAGGATATTTTACTTACCTTGCATAATCAGTACATTCAATATATTAACCGCATACTGGATGATGTATCATTTCATGATACAGGTCTGAACGATCATACTCAGTTTTGTCATTAGTCTAGGTTTCCCCATAGTTCAGCTCAGTTCCTAGTGTTAGTGAATCCTCATCTTCAGAGGACATTCAGTTTGGCATTTGATAATGTTATCTTCGTTTCAGACTTTAGTGAGCTAGTTGGGGAGTTGTCCCATCAGCTCATCAGACAGATTAGAGGCTTATCAAACATTATGTAGATTTTCATCTTTGTCGAGTATTGACTCCATTTATAATTTTTATGTTATTCATAATTCTGGTTATTCATGTTTAAGTTATCAAATTACACTTTGATATATGCTCTTTAGTTTCTATGCTCATGCCATGGGACAAGTTGGAGCCAATTGTGGTTCTAGGTCCTGTTTCTCATCCAGGGTCCTAGCTCGGGTTGTAACAAACTTGGTATATGAGCAAAGATTTAGGTGTGTCCTAGGGTGTCTGCAAGCCGTATTAAGTTGAGTCTTTTACATGGGTGTGAAGTGCTGCACACTTATGGGGAAGAGGCTATAAGATGTTTTAGGAAACTTCCCTTCTTTCATGATTCTATCTTGTGGTATGAAGTTCAACTCCTCTATTCTCCTACTCATGCAATACACATTTGCAGAAGTATGTCTCCTCGACGAAACAACAGAGACTAGCCAGCCCAACCAAATCTAGCGAACCCCCTGTTAGGGCAGGTTATGGATGCGGAGCTTGGGCTGCGGTCAGAGTATGGGTACGAGCCATGACCACTCAACTTAGCCAGTAGGTAATGGCATCCACGGACTCCGCCAAAGTGACTACAGCTACTAGGTTTCAGGACTTCATGGTAAAGTGTCCACATAAGTTTATTGGTTCGAAAGTGAATAGGGAATTCAAGGGGAGATCAAAGGGAAACAAGAGGGCCAGAATGGGGAACTTTGAGTTTTCCCAGCAAGGGTTAGGTGGTGGAAATCACCCTCAACTTCAGTAGAGATCTCTAGCTCCGAATCGGGGAAACATGTAGCACCCCAAGAGTTTCCTAGATCAGACCCTAGAGTTGGATGAAGTTTAGCTTAAAACCAACAGGAAATTTCATAGAATGAATCATCCGACGGGTCATTGGTCATTCTAACGGCCCGTTAGATGGAGCCATTAGAAGGGTTTCAAGATAAAGGTGCTACGTATATGTGATACCACGAGAGGAAAGAGCGAGTCATTATGGGAAGCAACAACCCGTTAGATGTAGCTGTGGTGACCTAGAAATCAGACCTCCCAGATACAACGAGCCAAGAGATGGCCCGTTGTTAGCTGTGACGGGTCATACTAAGAGGCTGTTGGTTGATTTCAGAAAGGGTTTATTTACTGGTTCATTGGAAATGAACAGTTATGACATACTATTAAAGTAAATAATGGCACATCGCGTCAATCATTAGAAGGATCTCAAGTATTAGACAGTGGTGACAACGGGAGGTACTGACGAGTCGTCGGATCAAGTAATGAATCATCCTATTGGTCATTGGATGAAGAAGAAAAATCCAGAGAAAAGGACCCTAGAAGCAACAGACAGTCACCATGAGCTGTGGTAAGGACCAACGACTCGTGGTGAGTGTCGTGGTCACTGATTGGGAACGTTTTTAACCTTAAACCTAGGGGTATTTCCATAAATTCCTATGCTCCCAGTTCTTAAAGGACTTAATTTTGGGTATTGTAAGAGTTAACTAAAGGGGTTTTCACTACCCTAATCCCCTCATTCTCCAAAACCATTCGTAGAAGTTTTCTTCTTCTTCTTCTTCTCCCAAGTTCAAGAGTATCTAGGGTTTCTTCCAAGAGTTGCAAGCTTGAAGATCTGTAAGGGATCCTTTTAATCAGGTATGTGGGACTTCAACAAGGACCTTTTTTCATCCTTGTGTCCCAATTTTTATACTAACACCTTAATTCCTTGATTTCTAGAAAAGTGTGTTCTAGGATTTCAATTTATGCATGATTTCTCCCATGTTTGCTATGGATTCTAACACTCTCATGATGAACAGCCGTGTTTGAGTATGAACTTACTTTCAAATTCATGAATTATGTACATGATATGGGAAAATAATGATTATGGAATTTTCACCATGATTTTTCTATAAATTTCGAAATAGAGCTTCATTAAATAGTCACCTGCTCTTACCATGAACTCGTTGTATATGTCTAAAGTATGATTCAATCATATCGGTTTTCCATAAATCTAGAATATATGATTTGGTGTATGTGTTGAAGCATGATTAGAACCTATGGGCTTTGGTGAATACGACATATGTACATGTTTTCATTATGATTTCAGTGTATATGTTTAAAGTATTCCTTGAACCTATAGGTCCTGCATGAATCTATAATATATGGCTTATACTATGATTTTAGGATCTGAATGTTATGAATTTTAAGGACAAAGCATGATAATGATCATTTATACTTTCAGGCTTGTTGATAGTAGAAAGTAGCCTTAATCAGACTATAATGAATTTAGTATGATATAATTAGTTGAACACTCAGGTCTTTAATTAGCTTAAGTAGCTTAGACTAGAAGAATGATGTCAAATCAATATACCCTATGTTCTAGCATAATTGGGACTCTCAATAGCTGATAATGTTTCCCTTAGTTCAGTGAGGGACTCTTAATAGCTGAGAATGTTTTCCTTAGTTCAGTTAGGGACTCTCAATAGTCGAGAATGTTTTCCTTGGCTCAGTCAGGGATTCTCAATAGCAAAGAATGTCTCCCTTAATTTGCGATATTAGTTCAGCTTAGCTCCATATAGTTTCAGACTTTAGTTCAACTCAGTCTTAGCAAAATTCAGTTTCATGTTAGCAGCAGATAGTCAATACAGTGTGTGATATCAGTTACGACTTCACTTCTCAGTATATGTACAGTATATGACCCTTATGCATCAGTTGATTATACTTCCATAAATGTCTTAAATAAAAGCTTCATGTCAATATTTATATATCTCAGACAGGGTCATTGTATTTCAGTTCTGCTATATGTTAAGTGATGTACTCAATTTACTTCCCATCAATATACTTGCATGTTTTAGTTTCTTTACGTTTCTCGCATACTAGGTACATTCCAAGTACTGATCGCATACTTTATGTGCTATATCGTCTCATGATATAGATTTAGGTTTTCAGACTCAAACTCACAGTTAGACACACTCCATTTCCATCTCAGTTGATTGTGGTGAGTCCTCCTCCCTCGAGGATGCGATCTATGTTTTCTCATTTTGTTTGTTTTAGTTTTCAGTCTTTAGGAGTTAGCTAGGGGCTTGTCCCAGCAACTCATCACTATAGTAGAGGCTTTCAGACTTGTGTAAACAGATTCAGCTTATGTATTAGAGTTTTATTAGATTATCTCTTATGGATTTTTCTTAGAATCTTTCAGTTAACTTCCGCTCAGTTATGATTCTGTTATCTTTTTTCTTGCTAGTGATATGCTATGATTATTCTATGGGTCGACTTGGAGTCTCTCAAGGTTCTTTGTCCCGTGTCTCGATCTGGGCCTATGTTCGGGTCGTAACAAACTTGGTATCAGAGCAAAGGTTTAGAGTGTCCTAGGGTGTTTGAAAGCAATATTAAGTAGAGTCTTTTTCATCGGTGTGAAGCGCGCCACACGAATGACGAAGAGGCTACGAGACATTTTCTAGGAATGTTCCCTTTTTCATGATTCTCATCGTGCATAGTGTTTGAGATAGTAATAGTCCCTCTCTTAACTCGTTCTTTACACGCTCGCAAATAATGCCTCCAAAACGAGCAAATGGAAGGAGAAATGGTAATGGGCACCAGCAAGACCCACCAGCCCCAGTGAACCCATTGGATGGATATGTTACTCATGCCGAGTTCAGGGTAACCTTTCACATGTTAGCGCAGGCCATGACCACCCAGATTAACCAATAGGAGATGGCTCATGTTCCCCAAAATGGGAATGTAGTGCTGGCTATGGTAAGAGACTTTCTCAGAATGAACCCACCCATGTTCTTAGGGTCAAGGGTGGACGAGGACTTGTATGAGTTCTGATAGGAGATCCAGAAGATAACCCAAATCATGGGATGATGGAAACAGAGAGTGCAGACTTAGCCTCTTGACAGCTGAAAGGAGTCGCTCACATGTGGTTTTTTCANTTTCTCGAAAAAGTGATTCGATAACCCAAATCATGGGATGATGGAAACAGAGAGTGCAGACTTAGCCTCTTGACAGCTGAAAGGAGTCGCTCACATGTGGTTTTTTCAATGGAGAGATAGTCAGGGGTTGCAGCAGCCCCCATAAGTTGGGATGACTTTATGACTACTTTCCTAAATAAGTTCTTCCCTATATAGAGTTGAGGGAAGAAAAGGTGGAAAACTTCATCCACTTAAGGCACAAAAGCATGATTGTCCAGGAGTATCCATTGGAGTTTACCCGGTTGTCCAAGTATGAATCGGAGACGATCGCTGACTAAAGTCTCATGTGAGCAGATTTGTGAATGGAGTGTCAGAATCCTTGTTCAAGGAATGCAGGACCGCTATGTTGCACAAGGATATAGATTTTCCATATTTGGTGATATATGCCCAACAGATAGAGGCAGAACAAGTGAAAGAAACTGTGAGAAAGGCCAAGTTTCTTGAACAGGAAATCCAGAGTTCTCCCATCAGATGATAAGTGGTGGACACCACTTACGCTCCCAGCAGAAATCATCATCCCCAGCACCTTCGACAGCCAGTGTTCTGTACCAGCCTAGGGTAAGGGAGTTTACATATCCAACTTGTAAGAGATGTGGGAAGCACCATTTGGGGGAATGTAGGGCTGGCTTAGCTGCTTGTTTTTGGTGAGGCAAAATGGGTCATAAGCATTGAGATTGTGAAGCAGCTAAGCGGGTAGAGAGTAGGGCAACAACCACCTCTTCAGTAGCTTCGGTAGCCTGCCCATTTCATTAGGGTACATCATCGAGCGCAGGTGGAGGACAACATCAAAATCGCTCCAATGCCTTGTCAGCACATCAGGATAAGGGCAAGTCGCCAGAAGTAGTTACATGCATGTTATGAGTTACTCGTGTTACTATTTGCATGTTACTATCCCACGAACCCTATTATTGAATAGTAACTCTCGTGATGTTTGATGAGAAGAGATTGTCGATGCGTGGTGTAAAATCGCAACGACTATGAGGTTTGCCGTGAATGTTAGATGTGGAGGAGAAGTCAATTGTTAGTGGTGTAGCCTTAACCTTAAGAAAGATTTAGGAGCCTTAGAAGGATGGCTTTAATCTAAGTGGGAGATGGTAAGTCTGTGAGACTAGTCGAATGTTGAGTATACTAGTAGGGGAGTTCAAGCCCTAACAACTATGGTATGCCAATCCCTACAGACTCAGATAATTCCTCTTATGTTTCAGTTGAAGCTCCTCTTTATCCATTCCCATGTTCATACTTCAAGAATTTCTAGATAACAGCTTCAGAAAGTGAGGCCAGTCTTACTCTATGAATCCTTAAGGCTCATCTTCATGTTATAAACTAGCTATGTGTGTTAACTAATGTCTTCCAGTACATTCATCTTGAACTCAGTCTTTAGAAGTTACTTTAGTAGCTCAATAGATAAGGTTACCTCGTGTATGTGTTCAATTTTAGATTTCATGAATGTTTCGTGCTCATGAGTCCCTTATTTTCAGTTAGACCAGATATCATGAATTCTATTTCAGTATCAGAAAGAAATTCGAGAGTGATGACTCAGTCCATACCAGTTTAGTGCCAATTAGAGGAAAAGGATCCTTCTTAGGGTTCTATCTAGTTTCATGTCAGTTTCATTTCTTTCAGTCCCTCTCACATCTTAGCATGTGTGTACGATTCAGATATTCAGTTCAGATATGTAAATCAACTTGGAGTTAGATACTCCATCAGTTTCAGTTGTAAATTGTTTAGTATTTGGGATACTAGTTCCTTCCTCTTCTTTTCAGTATGTTTAGCCTACATTCAAGTACGAAAGTTCCCAAGGAGGAGATATTCTAACACCCCAGGAGTTTTCTAGATCAGACCCCAGAGTTGGATGATGTTCAGCATAAAACCAGTAGGAAATTTTCACAAAATGACTCATCCAATGGGTCATTGGTTGTTCTAACGGTCGTTAGATGGATCCATTGGAAGGGTTTCAAGAAAAAGGTTCTAAGTATGTGTGTTACCATGAGAGGAAAGAATGATTCATTGTGGGAAGCAATGACCCGTTAGATGTAGCCGTGGTGAGCTACCAGACCAGACCTCCTAGAAATAATGAGCCAAGAGATGACCCATTGTTAGCTGTGATGGGTCGAACTAAGTGGTTGTTGTTTGGATTTCAAAAAGGGTTTGTTTACTGGTTCAGTGGCAACGGATGGTTACAATGGACCATTTAAGGAAATAACGGCCCGTCGCATTGATCATTGGAAGGATCTCAAGGATTGGACAGTGGTGACGACGGGAGGTACTGATGAGTTGTTGGATCATGTAACGACTCGTCCTGTTGGTCATTGGATGAAGAAGAAGAATCTATAGAAAAGGACCCCAGAAGCAACGGACGGTCGCCACGAGCCATGGTAAGGACCAACAACACGTGGTGAGGGTCGTGGTCACTGATCAGCCATGTTTTTAATCTTAAACCCAGGGGTATTTTGGTAAAGTTCTATGCTCCTAGTTCTTAAATGACATCGTTTTGGGTATTGTAAGGGTGAATTAGAGGGGTTTTCACTAGCCTAAGCCCCTCAATCTCTAAAACCATCAATAGAAGTTTTCTTCTTCTTCTTCTCACATGTTCAAGAGCATCTAGGGTTTCTTCTAAGAGCTCAAGCTTCAAGATCTATAAGGGAGCCTTTTAATCAAGTATGTGGGACTTCAACAAGGACCTCCTTTAATCCTTGTGTCCCAATTTTTATACTAAAACCTTAATCCCTTGATTTCAAGAAAAGCATGTTCTAGGGTTTCAATTTATGCATGAATTCTCCAATGTTTGTTATGGATTCTAACACTCTCATGATGAACAACCATGTTTGAGTATGAAGTTACTTTCAAATTCGTGAATTATTTACATGATATGGGAATAACATGATTATAGAATTTTCATCATGATTTTTGTATAAATTTCGAAATAGAGCTTCATTAAATATTAACCTGCTCCTACCATGAACTCATTGTATATGTCTAAAGCATGAGTCGATCGTATGGGTTTTCCATAAATCTAGAATATATGATTTAGTGTATGTGTTGAAGCATGATTAGAACTCATGGGCTTTGGTGAACACGAAGTATGTACATGTTTTAATTATGATTTCGGTGTATATGTTTAAAGTATGACTTGAACCTATGGATCTTTCAAGAATCTATAATGTATGGCTTATACTATGATTTTGGGATTTTAATGTTATATGAATTTTGAGGACAAAGGATGATAATGATCTTTCAGACTTTCGGGCTTGTTGATAGTGGAAAGTAGCCTTAATCAGACGTTAATGAATTTAGTGTGATGTAATTAGTTGAACAAATATGTCTCTGATTAGCTTAAGTAGCTTAGACTAGATGAATGAATTAAAATCAGTGTCCCCCATGTTCTAGCATAATTGGGACTCTCAATAGCTGATAATGTTTCCCTTAGTTCATTTAGGGACTCTTAATAGCCGAGAATGTTACCCTTAGTTCACTCAGGGACTCTCAATAGCCGAGAATGTTTTCCTTAGTTCAGTTAGGGACTCTCAATTGCTGAGAATGTTTTCCTTGGCTCAGTCAGGGATTCTCAATAGCTGAGATGTCTCCCTTAGTTTAGTCAGGGACTCTCAATAGCCAAGAATTTTTCCCTTAGTTCAGATAGAGACTCTCAATAGCCGAGAATGTTTCCCTTAGTTCAGTCAGGGATTCTAAATAGCCAAAAATGTTTCCCTTAGTTCTGTTAGGGACTCTCAATAGCCGAGAATGTTTTCCTTAATTTAGTCAGGGACTCTTAATAGCCGAGAATGTTTCCCTTAGTTCAGTCAGGGACTCTCAACAACCAAGAATATTTCCCTTAGTTCAGTCAAGGACTCTCAACAGCCGAGAATGTCTCCCTTAGTTCGTGATATCAGTTCAGCTCAGCCTCGTATAGTTTCAGACTTTAGCTCAATTCAGTCTTAGCAGAATTCAGTTTTAAGTAATCAGTAGACAGTCAGTATAGTGTGTGATATCAGTTACGACTTCAGTTCTTAGTATATATACAATACATGACCCTTATGCATCAGTTTATTATACATTAGTAAATTTTTTCAAATAAAAGTTTCATGTCAATGTTTATATATCTCAGATAGGGTCATTGTAGTTTAGTTTAGCTCTATGTTCAGTGATGTACTCAATTTACTTCCCGTCAATATACTTGCATGTTTTAGTTTCTTTACTTTTTAAGCATACTCGGTATATTTCAAGTACTAACTGCATACTTTATGTGTTATATCTTCTCATGATATAGATTCAAGTTTTCAAACTCATCCTCACGGTTAGACACGCTCCATTTCCATCTCAGTTTATTCTGGTGATTTACCCTCCCTCGAGGATGAGATCTATGTTTTCTCATTTTGGTTATGTTTTGGTTTTTAGTCTTTAGGAGTTAGTTGGTGTCTTGTCCCTGCAACTCATCACTATAGTAGAGTCTTATAGACTTGTGCAAACAGATTCAACTTATGTATCATAGTTTTATTAGATTATGTCTTATGGATTTTCTTAGACTCTTTCAATTAGCTTCCGCTCAGTTATGGTTCTGTTAGTTGTTTTCTTGCTAGTGATATGCTATGATTATGCCATGGGTAAACTTGTAGCCTCTCGGGGTTCTTTTTCCCGTGTCTTGGTTCGGGCCTATGTTCAGGTCATGACAAAACAAGTCTAAGGTGAGGGAGATTACATATCAAGCGTGTAAGAGATATGGGAAGAACCACCCAGTGAAGTGTTTTGTGGGTTTAGGTGTTTGCTTTTGGTGTGACCAGCCCGGTCATAAACTCAAAGACTGCCCATTAGCCAAGCAGAGTGGCCAGAGAGGCCATGCCCCGGCCACCCCTCCAATAGCCCCATCCAGGTGGCCAGCGTGCCTAAAGTGTAGTAGGAAACACAGGAGAGAGTGTTTAGCTGGCAGAGATAGTTGTTTTGGGTGTGGTATGCTTGGACACATGCTTACAGATTGCCCATTGGTTAGAAAGGGCGAGGATAGAGCCAGTGCTCCAGTCACCAAAATAGAGACTCCAACAATTCACCCATCATAGCAGGGTGGGTTACCTAGTGTAGGTGGTGACAAGCTCCAGATGTAGTCGCACGTATGTTAAGAGTTTTTCATGTCAATCATTTCATGTTGCTAAGCCTAGGAACCATAGTATAAGGCATAAGATCCCTTTTAGCATTTTAGTATGAGATTTATTTCATGGAGGGTAGGAAATGGTTATAAGTATGAAGCCTTCAATGATAGCCTTAGAGGCGAATGGAAAGTCAAGAAATAGTGTTTTTAGCCTAGCCTTAAGGAAGGGATCGATCCTTAGAATTATGACCTTTAAGCTAAGGGGGAGGTTATAAGGTGAAGGACCAGGTACAGTCTTGAGTTCTAAATGTAATGGTCCAAGATCAGTAACTATGGGATATCGATCCATGCTTATGCAGGTGTCTTATGGTACTTTAGTCAATATGGTACTCTACTAATGCCGTATGTGAACATTTTATGCCCATGTCTAAGTTCCAAGTACTCCTTACGTGTATTTGTACTTAGATTCATAGAATAAGAAGTAACCACTCCAGATGGTGATTTCAGTCTTCTTCCGTGATTACATAATTCTCAGATTCATGTCATGACCCTTGCTATGTTTTTAAATTCATGTCTCTCAGCATGCTAAGCTCTACAAACTCATTCCTTAAGATTTTCCTTATCGGCTCATAAGATCGTGCTATATCAAGTATATGCCCAACTTAGATTTCTTGAATGATTCGTACCCAGGATTTCCTTACTCTAAGACCTATGTATGTTCCCGTATGATGGAAATGATGGTTATAATGTGTACATTATGGATAAATCTCTATTCATTCCATAGGTGTAGAGTATGCATAAGTTCATGAAGCACAGTTATTAGACAAGCCTAGAAGATAGGGGGATTCTCGAATATTATTAGCTACAAGGAGCAATGGGATAACCATAGGTGATAGGCTTGAATTAGGTGGTGATGTACAGGTAAATCATAGTATGGTGTGACTAGTAACTCTTGATTAGAGCTCTAATTTGTGCAACTTTCTTGTTGGGGGGGGGAAGTAATGTTCTTACTGGATAACTTTAGATTGCAAGAGGTATACCGAAGTTAGGTATGAAAGTGTGCTGTCAAACTCAGACATTATTATGGATAGGAGCTTAGAGAGAAGTATAGGTTAAGGAGGTGGATCATGAGAGGTCGGGAGACATGTTACAGTGTATCAATATTCCTAGTTAGAAGTGGGAGGAGATTAAGGCCGATTTCATTACAAGGTTTCCTTGTACCCACCGACAGTATGACTCTATTTAGGTGGTTATGGACAAGTCGACCAAAGAAGCTCTTTTTTTACCAGTCGAAACAATTGATTCATTTGAGAATTATGCTAAATTGCACATTAGGGAGTTAGTACAATTGCATGGAGTTCCATTATCCATCATTTCAGACAGAGGTACTCAGTTCACCTCTTTATTTTGAAGATCGATTCATAAAAGTCTTGGTACTCAGATAAAGCTTAGCACAGCTGTCCACCTACTAATAGAGGGTACGAATGAGTGGTCCATTCAGATCATGGAGGATATATTGAGTTCTCTTGGGACTGATTTTTAAGATAGTTGGGACGGTCACTTGCCTCTCATCGAATTTGCTTACTATAACAGTTATCATTCTAGCATTCAGATGTCTCTTCTTGTGGCTCTTTATAAGCGGAGGTATAGATCACTTATTGGATGGTTTGAGGTAGGTGAGGCTACATTGATAGGGCCAGATTCAGTTCATGAGGCCATGGAGAAAGTTTAGTTTATTAGAGAATTGTTGAAAACAGCTTAGAGTCGTCAGAAATCTTATGTGGATGTAAAGAGGAGAGAGCTTGAATTTGAGGTTGCTGATCGGGGATTCTGAAGGTGTCTCCCATGAAGGGAGTGATGAGGTTTGGAAAGAAAGGGAATATTAGTCCCCAATATATTGGTCCTTATAGGATTCAGAGGCGAGTCGGCAAAGTGGCATATTGTTGGAGCTACCAGCGGAGTTAGCATTGGTACATTCAGTTTTCTATGTATCTTTATTGAAGAAGTGCATTGGTGGCCCATCCTTAGTTGTTCTGGTAGAGAGCATAGGTGTGAAAGATAGCCTTACCTATGAGAAGGTGCGGCAATGACTCCTAAAACATAAGGGCCGCACAGAAAGATTACCGTGCCTACCGTCTGTATAGGTGCGTGGCCAAGAGGTGCCCATCACTCCAGAGGCAATCAATTCTCTTTATTGGGATGAGCCAATCCAATCATATTCGGCATTATCAAGAAGGTGGAGGATAAAGAAAATCAGTTCCAATGGGTAGCCAACATATTTGCAATAGGTCAACCACAATGGGCTATCTCCAAGGGCCTGATTCATTGACAGACTTGAAATTTGAAGCCCGTATGTAGTTAGACTTGGTTTGTGCTAGGTTAATACCTTCTCAAAACACAACAGAGGTCCAATTTGAAGTTGCCATTCTTATTGCCTGCATCATGGATCATGTATGGGGAAATTATTGTAGATCACTTTAAACGAAAGGCTAAGTAACAGGCTATGTCATTTCCATATCCTAGCATCGTGAATATGTTATATGTGCGGGCTTTATTCCCTTTGTTCCGGCCATTGGATAAGACTGTGCAGGTTGACAGTGTGATTACATTGGCTACCAAAACTGACAAAGATTCTCCATCTATGAAGTGAGCAAAAAGTACAGAGAACAGGACTCCGCCACCATCTTCGGCGCCCTCTAACACATCGGTAGGCTACTTCCATACAACTGCGGCTCCCACCACCACACCTCCTGATTTTCTCAAATTAGTACAAAGGGCCCAAATACATGAAAGCTAGCTTGTGAAGCTAGCTAATGCTATCCCATCCATGATCCAACTTGCCATAAATAAAGCCATGCAACCTGCTAGAGATAGGTTGAAAGGCCTATGCACTATATTTTAGGTCCTAGAAAATGAAGTGATTACTTTGAGGAAAGAGGTAACTACACTCAATTGTGACACCCCGGGAACTCAAAATCCAATTTCGAGGCATAAAACAGGAAATCTGGAAAACTGCAGAAATGTTGTAGGACGGCCCACCTGACGAGTCGTCAAGTAACCTCATGACTCGTTAGGTGAGTAGTGAGGAGAAGGCTGGTTAATGTAAAGGAGGGAGGAAGTGTACCAAATGAGGGATATCACGAGTCATGGTCATTGACCACGACCCGTTAAGTCACTCGTGGTCAGGCCTGAGTTGGGAATATTTTAGTTGACCAGTGTACTCGATGAGTGGGTGAAACGAGTCGTCACCTATTGTAATGACTCGTTAAGTGACTCATTATTGGACTTAGCATTAAATCTCCAGAATGAGACAGTGTGGTCTATGAATGGTGACCACGAGTTGTGTTCATATATAATGACTCGTTAGGTCTCTCGTGGTGACCTTCTAAGGATCCCAATCAGTGTACCGGACGGGAG
>JACEIK010003496.1:7705-58001 GCA_018107945.1 Datura stramonium | reverse complement strand
CATTAATTTTATTTTAGTATGCTTATTTCACATGCACTACAATACTTTTAAATTCTATTTCTTAAAAAATATGTTCAAACTCAACACTCTAAACTTAATTATCTATATGTGGTACGGTGTATTGTTGAATTTTAATTTTCTTTACTAAGGCATTCATCAACTCTTTAAACGTTTGCCCCTTTAATTTTTGAAGGGTTAACCATTATACTTAGTTGTATATTATTTCTGTGTGGATATTAAACACGTGAAGTGGAAGAATCTGTACAGTTATACAACTTATACATGCTAAAACTCTGGAATAGTGTTGAAAAATAATAGGATACATTTATCTTGTGATAATAGAGAAAAATTTGTTAATTTATAATGTTCATTTGAAATAGTTATCTCACGTCTTTATTGTTTTACTATTATCAATTTATTATTAACTTGTTATAAACCGAAAAATCAAACCGAACCGACAAGAATCAAATCGATGATTTTTAATTTATTTAATTTAATTTTAAAAATTTAAAAATTAACTAAATTAATTTAATTTTAATTTTAATAAAAAATCAATCCAACCGAAACATATTCAAAAGCAAGAAATCAGTTAGCAAACTGCTAAAAGTAAGAGTTTTAGGGTGCAAATTGCCAAAAAATGGTACACGTTCAGGTGCAAACTGCATTCTATCCGAAGACTTTTTTCCAGAGCCCAGCCTGCAATCCAAATGTCTGCACTTGTTAATTTCATTGAGTTTTGCTGCTAGTTGCTCCCAGGTAGTATTGTTTCTTCCAAAAAAACAGATATTTATATTGAATGATAGAAGGTTTCCTTAGAACTTCTAACTTCATATATCTCGAATTTCACTGTATTTTGTTGATCGGAGTGAGCAGTTTTCCGAGATACATGGCATGTCATCAACTGCCACATTATCAAATTCAATGATTCTATTACACTTAGGGAGCTTGCTACGGGCCGCTCAATCGCATGGGAGCAGTTTGACCAGTTTCCATTTCCGAAAGTTACGCCCCATTTGTTCTTTATCCACATCTAGGGTAAGTGGAAAAGCTTCATCTTCATTTAACAAGTCCCTTTTACTTTTCAATATTACAACTCTAATGGTTTATTTTGTAATATTGGTTAGGGTTACTTCAGGGTCTCACAAGCCATTTCTGCAAATAATATTGACGTCTCTGTGGAAGCAGACCAAGTGTTAGGCCGAGATGCGCTTTTTGATTCTTCTCATAGTGAAATTAGGTCAGCCAATATTGATCCTTCGAATGGCAGACTCATGCTCATTGACGGAACCTCAGTAATATACCGAGCTTATTACAGACTACTTGGTATGTTTCTTTTTATGTCTATTTTTAGCTTTATAGGTAATGTTTACTTGAAGTTCTGACTTTTCTACTTTAATACTTGATGGCCTACATCAGGTTTGCCAAATACATTCTTTGTTGGTACTCTTGTGGGTGTTTGTGGTATATTAGATTTACTAAACATCAATTACATATTCAATAGCTTCTGCTTTAGCTTTGTATTACTTATCTTGTTGACCTTCATTTTCCAACACTGAAGAAATTGTTATCCATCTTAATAGTTTTGGAATAATGGTGTTTGGTTTAATGACAGATTCTATTTGATTGCTTCTGCAATATGAGAACGCAAAAAACTTAGGAAATGAGGGAGGGGTTGAGTAAAGTTAAGAACAAAATCCATAGAAGTTAGTGGACAAATCAATAAATGGAAAGAGAAAAAGATTTTGGAAGAAAGGTGATGAAACTCTTACCTTGTAGAGGAAAAGGTCTTTGCTTGGAAAGATCAAGTATCAGTAAATTCCTATAGGAGCGAATAATGCGCTGATCATTCAATTAATGACAGATGTTGTGAAGAGCAACTCTTCACAGAATAGGAGTACTGTGAAATCAAGTGATAATAGAAGAAAATCCTGCAAAATATATTCTAAAACATAAGAAACAAGACAGTCCGGAAGTGCTGAGTCCTTAATTAGAGGGCTTTGCAGGCTAGAAGCATATGCTCTGAAGTTCCATTGATAGTGAGAAGTAATAGGAATCTATCTTCAGCTAACAACTATACATTTGAAAGTTGCTTGATCAATAGTAGAGCAATATTTACCTCCTCGAGCTCCCAATATTTTTGCGGTGCCAAATAATTTCCATAGGAGCCTTTAGCCCTCTACCTTCACATTAGTTATTATTTTGTGAAAAAGTATTTGTTATGTTTTCTGTTGTAACTTGTTTTCTTCTTGATGCAACTTGCACAAAAATTCTTTTTCTTTTTGTTAGCTGTATATTTGGAGAGGAGGGAAACAAAGAGAAAGGAAGGAACCAGAGGTAGAAGAAAACATGAGGAAAGAAGTGAACGGACATTTTCTTTCCTATCTTTGGTTTAAGAGGAAATGAAGAGATAAAATGGAAAAGATATTAAAGCATTGACCTATTTCCTTTAGTCGCTAAGTAGGTGGATCAATCAAAAAGGAACATGACACTTTTTGTATCAAATTTTTGTATCAAACTGAAAAAGAAAAAGAATTTTTTTTATATAAAAACATCCCTTTTCCCTAGTTTCTATTTGCTTGCCTCCTGACGAGGTAGGATGCGTTGGATAAAGGAACAATAAAAACGTTTAGTTATATATGGAGGATTGTATGGGATCAAAGGCCCAAACCAAGAAAAGCAAAGCAAGAGGCCTTTTTTTCTTTTTTGGGTGGATAAGCCAAACAAGAATTCTTAACATGGTGCTGTCATTTTGAGTTATCTACTTTAGTCTTTATGTGCCTGTATTCAGAATTTGTAGAGAAATTTGCTTTGGTTGCTTAGACGTTAGCATTATATCTTGTGGTGATGGTGTATTGCTTAAAGCTTAATATCAATTGTTTCACTTGTTGATATTAAAAGTGGTACTAGACATTGAAATCCAACTTTGGTGTAAACCCATGCTCTAAGGCCGGAGTCTACAAAAATAGGTTGACAGAAAGTTAGATTCTCAAATACAAGTTGTTAACATGAAGTATGTTATCATCATTAATAGATACATATTTCCCATGACAGAAAGCATATTTTGCTTTTGATACATATTTAAATTTCTTGGATTGGAAAACTGAAAAAAGGAACTAAAGAACACTTGAGTTAAGTTAGTGCATGTCAGGGTTTGTGTTATTTGATCAACTTGAGAGTCAAGCTGGACTTTTTATCATGAGCCTATTTGGATAGGGACATATATTCTTCATCTTCAAGTATGGTGAAATCTACATTTACTGATAATTGTTTCTTTATGTTTGAACAGCTAAACTGCACCATGGTCATCTTTCACATGCTGACGGCAATGGAGATTGGGTACTGACTATATTCACAGCATTGTCACTTGTAAGTCTTTTCTTCTTTAGCTTCCTGATGTTTCCTGTGATTTTTTAACATGGGAAAACTTAGGCAGTTTCGTATCTACATTGCAGGAGTACCCTGTATACCCTAGACATCTTTGTTAGTGAAGAGGTTTTGTCTTAAGGAACTCCCCCATACTTGTTTAATACCAGGGTGACCTTTCAAAAAATAATTTAGTAAATCCAGCAATTAAGAATTCCCAGATATCTTTAAAATTTCTCATTTTAGCTTCAGCGACTTGCTAATGTTAGCTCTTCCCTTGTTGCTTAAACTTGTTTGGATTGGTATGGATCTATGTTTGTTGTCTTCTTTTGTTTATGGTTCATATATTGATCTAACCAATATGCTTTTCTTGCAGATTATTGACGTTCTGGAGTTTCTTCCTTCACATATAGCGGTAAAGCTTTTCTTCTCTTTAATGTCAAGAATACTCTTCAGTATTAGTCAATAGGATTACTTCTATAATTTTAAATTCTGTGACAAATTGCATTACTCAGGAAATTTGAGTCAGATCTGCACATGAATACTGGAAAAATTGGGTTATTTAATTACTTCAAGAAGGGTTAGGTTGTAAGGGTACTGCTCTAGTAGTCTATACTGTACAGTTGGTGCTGTTGCTTCAACTTTAATGCCTTCTAAAGACGATTCGGACTTGATTTTGTTATCATCAACTTGCAGTAAATAGCTTTTGTGCTTTTTGGGTAACTTTAATTCTTTACTGAAGGTGTAAACTAGATCATGAAGTAATGGTGTTTATCTCTACCCCATAGAGATAGAGAGGCTATTTTCAGCAGACCCTCGGCTTAAGCAAAACATCTCAAAGCAGTTTGAGAAAGAGAATATGGAAATAACAATAGTAATAATGAATTAAAGCGCTACGGAAAGCAGTACATAACATCCAGAAAAGGAACAGTAACAACAACGAACTAGTGCGATAACCGAAGCACATGAAACACAAATGGTAATAACAATTGACGAACTTGAACTTCAAGAATTGTGCTGATACTACAAGAATAATGCTAATGCTACTGGTAAAAGGTAGGTGCATATACGATCACCATCCTATTCCGCAGGAAAGCGAGAGAACGCTCAATTGCCAACTAACCTTCTACTCTAATTTGCGACTTTCAAACCCTCTTATCTAAGGTCACGTTCTCTGTAAGCTCAAGATGTACCATATCCTGACTAATCACGTCCCCCTAGTATTTTTATAGCCTACCTTTGCTTTTTTTGATAAATTATTCTACAGCCTACCTTTACTTCTCCAAACACCCACCACTACCAACCTCTCACGCCTTCTCAGTGGGACATCTACTCTTCTTCTCTTCACATATCCAAACCATCTCAGTCTCACTTTCCTCGTCTTATCCACCACGGGCCATTGCCACCTTATTCTGGATATCTTATTTCCTAATCTTATCTCTCCTAGTATGCCACACATCCACCTAATTCTCATTTCCACAACTTTCATCCTGAACATGAAAGTTCTTGACTGACCAACACTGCGCTCCATACAGCATAATCGGTCTAAAGACCATTCTGTAGAACTTTACTTTAAGTTTATGTAGAACTTATAACACAAGACTCCAAAGATGAGCCTCCATTTCGCCTATCCCGTTCCAATACGATGTGTGACATCATCGTTGATCTCCCAATTACCTTGAATTAAAGACCCAAGATACTTGAGACATCTTTCTTAGGGATGACCTGCTATCAAGACTCACTTCCATGCCAACCTCCTTTGTTGCATCACTGAACTTGCACTCCAAATATTTTGTTTTGGTCTTGTTTAGGCTGAACTCTTTAGACTCTAGGATTTGCTTCCAAACCTTTAGCCCTGCCACGAGTCTCATTAATCAATACTATGTCACTGGCGAATAACATACACCAAGATACTTCACCTTAAGTATGCCGTGTCAATTCATCCATCACCAAGACAAATAGAAATGCGCTAAGAGTTGATCCCTAGTGTAACCCTAACATGACTGGGAAGTGTTCCGAGTCACCTCCCACTGTCCTCACCCTAATCTTGACTCCATCATACATGTTCTTAATCATCCTAGTGTAAGCTACAAGCACACCTCTGGTCTCTAAGCTTCTCCATTGAACCATCCTTGAGACTTTGTCGTAAGCCTTCTCTAGGTCGATGAACACCATATATAAGTTCCTCTTTCTCTCCCTATACTTCACCAGTTTCCTCATTAGGTGGATGGCTTCTGTAGTAGATCGCCCTGGCATGAATTTGAACTGGCTCTCGGTAACAGATACACCCTTCCTCACCCTCATCTCCATCTTCTCTACACCAGTGTCCTCTCTAGGTGGATGGCTTCTATACTAGATCGCCCTGGCATAAATTTGAACTGGCTCTCAGTAATGGATACACCCTTCCTCACCCTCATCTCCATCTTCTCTACATTTTCATAGCATGGCTTAGCAACTTGATACCTCTATAGTTGTTCCAATTTTGATCATCAGCTTTGTTCTTGTATAACAGAATCATCGTACTTCACCTTCATTCTTCGGGCATCATGTTGTCTCAAAAACAACATTAGACAACCTAGTCAGCCACTCCAAATCTGCTTTGCCTCTACTCTTCCAGAACTCCATCGGGATCTCGTCTTGCCCCGACGCACTTCCTTTGCTCATTCTACGAAAAACATCCTTAATCTCTTCAACCTTTATACACCTACAATACCCAAAATCCTGTCATCCCTTAGGAGTGCTCCAATGCTCCCCAACTGATGTCTCTGCGTCCTCTTTGCTCAAGAGTTTATGGAAATATGTCTAATCATTTTTGTCAAATGAGTGCCTCCAGCACCCAAACTTTGCCTTCCTCGTCTCTGATGCACTTTATTTGATCCAAGTCTTGGGCCTTCCTCTCTCTCGCCTTGGCTAACCTATACAACTTATTATCCTCGCCTTTGTCCCCTAGTTCTTCATACAAGTGTTCGGAAGCTGTTGTCTTTGCCGCAGTATCCATCAACTTCACCTCCTTCTTCTCCACTTTATACCTTTTCCTATTCGCCCGCTTGTCCTCCCCACCCTTGCTCTCCACCAGCTTTGCATAAGCTGCCTTCTTTTCTTCCACTTTCTGTTGGACTTCACCATCCACCACCATCCTCTTGATGTCCCTCAAAGTTACCCCTTGAAACCCCCAACACCTCTCTTGCAGCTATCTTAATGCATTTAGCTGTCCTTTCCCACATTCTTCTCACATCCACACTGCTCTCCGAAGCCCCAACACCACCACGTTCTCCCTTAGCTCTTGAGCTCTGGCAGAAGTCAAGTCACCCCATCTAATCCTCGGCCAATCAAACCCGGTCATTTTCTTCCTTTTCCTGTTCATCTTTCTCTTGATCTCCAAATCCATAATCAAGAGCTTATGTTGGATTTAAAGATTCTCACTCGGGATAACCTTGCAGTCCTTGCATACTTCCTAAGGAGTAAGTAGTCTATCATTGTCTTAGCCATCGGGCTATGGAAGGTAACCAAGTGGTGGTCCTCCTTCGGGGAATTCAAATCCTCTATCACCAAGTCAAAAGTTTTTGTGAAATCCAAAAGCGAGGCTCCTTCTTCATTTCTATCCCCGCAACCAAAACCTCCATGCATATCATCATAACCCTTAGGGGACGTGCCGATGTGACCATTGAAATCTGCTCTTACGAATAGCTTCTGGGTTGGCGGTATACCTCTCACAACCGTGTCCAAATCCTCTCAAAAACACTTCTTGACATCCTTGTCCAAACCCGTTTGCACCGCGTATGCACTAATAATGCTCAAAGTAAGCCTTCCAACGATTAGGTTAATTGCCATTATCCTCAGACTCCAAAGAATAAAATAATGAATTTCTAGTATTGTTATCATTGATAATAGAACCCATAATATAAAATGATGGAATGTCCAATTTTCTCCTAGTCTCATAGAATATCTATTTGATGTTGAACTTATTCTGATTTTATGGATGATTAATAGTTTGTCACTGGATGGGAGTCTCTTCATTATATCTTCTTTGTATGACTTCGTTTGTACAATGTCTTTGATCAGTTTCTCTTTTTTGCACTTCCTGTGAGAAATACTGTCTCATGCTCTAACCTAAGTTGCATTCTTTGCAGGTTGTTTTTGATCATGATGGTAAGAGTTGTTATTGACCATCTTTTTCTCTTTGACCACTCAGTTTTTGTCTCTATCATTATGTCTTTAGCTTTTGTGACCATGCTCTTTGTTTTCGTACAAATGCCCAGCACTTTCAACCTTTTGGTAGAGTTTCTCTTATTGCATTGTCATTGTTTCATGCATGTGATATTTTGATTACATGGAGCATATGTAATTTTGATATATGTGTTTCCTTGCCTTATCTCATTTTTATTATGACATAATTTTTTCTTGTTACTTCACTTGTTGAAGCATCTGGTATATTTAGAAACATTGTCAATTTTTATTTATCAAAAGCAGTATGTTATTCAGAACTTGTGACTAAGTACGCGTTTGGACATGAATTTGCTGATATTTAGAAAAAGTAGTATCGGAAGTTAAATTGAAAAAGGGTATTTGGAAATTAAAGTTGTGTTTGGACATTCATTTCACTTGAAAAAATGATGAAGTTTGTGAGGGAAAAATCATTTTACTTTAAACGTGATTAGAACTAGTTTTTCAAACTCGAAAAACTCGATTTCAAGTAGAAGTGAAAAATTGACTACAATGTATAACCAAATAGCTTTTAGAGAAAAATAAGTTGAAAAAAGCAAAAGATTTTATATGTGCAAACGGGCCCTAAATTCAGATCAAAATTTTCAGTCTTGTCATTCCTTGTATCGGGATAAAGGAAGGACGTGATCTTCCCTCTTTTACTTGTTATTTTTGTTTTTCTGATCTTGAGCTCATGTTAAATGGAAAGCAAAGCTCTTCAGGCTACTTTTGGAATTATTGCCTCAATTTCCCTTTATTTTTGTTTTCTTAAAATTTTCTTCACAAGGTTCATATGAATTGTTAGGACAAGTTAACACAGTTTTATGTCATTGCATGTTGATTGATTAGCTTAATTATAGGAGAAGAATATTTATTCCATTGTATTTATTCTCTTTTCTTAATTTGTTATATGACTCATTATATAAGTATCCCTTCTCATGGGATGTGGAAATATATATTCAGAAATACAAAGAAGAATTTCTTTCGAAAATCTTCGCAGTATGAGAGCCGTTGCTGCCTTTTGAGGTGAATTTTTCTCCCTCGCAGTACTAGGGTTCTTTTCTAAAAAGAGAGATTGAGTTTTGTCCCTCACTTGAAGTTGTTTGCGTCTGAATAGTTCTTTGTCAGTGTCGTGAAAAAACTAATACCACCATAGTCTCCAAGTGACAACGACGACCAAACCCCGACCAACCACTATCCGAAACAAGCCTAGATGCACCATCACGCGCCACCAGAAGGCCCGACTCTAGTGATGAATAACTATCACGCGCTGGGGTTGTGAAGCCACTTCCAACATATTCCTGTTTAGTGTTTGCCGGTCAATTCCTGAGGCTACCCATCCATTCTCACCATATTCAGAGCATTGGAGGTCATTTTTTTCACCATGTCAGACCATAGCCGGCAAGTATGTCTTTTTTCTGGCGATGCTTCTAAAGATTATTTTCTATGGGTTTCTCCAGAAACATCTACATATTTTTTGATGTCACAATTTTTTAGTCACATCTAGGTTAGAGTTTTTGGTTTTTCTCCTTTTGTAGAATCTAAAAAATTATTTTCATCTTCTGATTAGATTCTTACATAGAATGTGGATGATTCTCTGCCAACATTTCTTTTGATAAACATTCTTGATAATAAAGAAGAAAGTAAGGAATTTCCTCCCGGCGCACGGTAGTGGTGAAATTATTGAATGCTCCCGTCGAAAATGGCCAAGGGCCAGCGACAAAACACAAAGACTCAGGCAACACAAAAAGCAACTAAGGCGAACACACGAGTAACTGGGTCAGCAGGGACAAACAAAAAGGATGATGGTTCCAATGGAAGAATAACTGTAATTGACACTGAGGATCCATTGAAGGGGACGGCTGAAACATCACTGGTAACTACTGGTGGGGCGCAAGGTGCTACAATTAAGTCTCCTATTGTAGATGAGATGCTGAATATGATGAGAAACAGTCCAACAGATGTAGTAGGTGTGACAACAGCGACAACTAAAACCGCAGTCGTGATGGTGAAGTCGACTGGTGGTGCTCACGACCACTTGGTGCAAGCAATAATACAGAGAAAGTTAGCTCTGGAACCACAGAAGAAGACTTGGGCCAATGTTCTTAGAGGAAATTGTATGGCTGCAAAGGGTCTGAGTTTACATTTTATGGTTCCTACCATCAAGGAAGGGGTGAAGATAGTGCAACTTCAGAAGGAAAAATTGGATGTAGAAGCTGAGAAGTGGAGCTAGGCAATGATACTATATTTGGTTGTAGATTCCCCAACTTTTGGCGCTTTAGAGAGATTTATTGCCTCTCAGTGGAACTTAGCAACCAAACCTCAAATGTTCTTTGGTTATTTCATCCTCAAATTCCAGAGCACAACTGAAAGGGATGAAACTGTGATATCTGGCCCCCATTCACTGTGAAGCAAACCCATCATAAAAAAGCCATGGAGAGCTGATTTTAATTTCAGTATGGAACTTTTGAGCACTATTCCAATATGGGTAAAACTTCCCAATCTCCCATTGAACTATTGGGGAGTAGGCACTTTGAGCAGGATTAGTAGTGCCTTGGTTAACCCTCTCTTTGCTGATGAATGTACATCAAAATCGAATGAATCTCTTATGCAAGAGTGCTTATAGAGATGAATATCACTAGAGAGTTGCCTGAGTCGATTAAGGTGGTTGATCCAACAGGGAAAATATTTGAACAGGCAGTAAGGTGTGATAAGAGGCCAGAATTTTGTCCTAGTTGTCTACACTTGGGCACAAATGCCAGCCAACTCAATTGCAGAAGAAACCTGCTGAACAAAACCATGAGGGGGTAATTGGATCAAAGCTAAACCAAGGGCACCTGTGATGAAGCAGCTATTGCAAAAACAAGGCTCTGACTCTCAGAGTTTAATGAGGCAAACAAACAATACAATTAACTTGCTCACTACAGGTGTGAGTAATGGCCCAAGTGTCAGTCAGGTGGTTTCAGTACCTGGAACAGCTCAACTGAAGGCCAATGAAAAACCAAATGCAATGAGGTATGCTAGCAGGCAAAAGGCAAGTCAGTTGCAAAAAAGGCTGTTGCCAATGGTCAAGATGCACATGATATGAATAATGTGTTTGATCCTCTAGCTGAGTCCAATACCTTGAAATTGATGATCCAAGCAGCCTTTGATGCAAAGGCTCATAGCAATAGAGGGATTGTGTCAAAGAGCCTGACCCCTCCTAAAAAACCAAGATGAAGTTAGCCACTTGGAACATTTGGGGTTTGAAGAAGCAGTATAAGCACAAAGAGGTAAAGAAACTTATGAGTAAGGAAATTTTTTTCATTTTATCTATAGTAGAACATAGAGTGAAAGAGAGAAAGGCCACACAAATAATAAAGAATCTGCTTCCTGGCTGGAGCTGTTGTCATAACTAAGACTACACAGGATGAGGGAGGATATGAATAGTATGGGATGCTAGCTTGGTTGATGTCTTTGTGCTAAGTGTGAATACTTAATATATTCACTGTTCCATTACTCTGCTAGCTATGCAGGCGAGTTTTGAATTTACCACTATATATTGGCTTCACACAGTAGAGGACAGGAAGTGTCTATGGAATGACCTTACGATGATAAGACTCTAGATGCAATAACCATTGGTTGATCATGGGGGATTTTAATGCAGTCTTATCAATTAATGAAAAAGTGGGAGGTGCCTCAATTTAATATAGAGAAGTCCAAGATTTTGCTTATTCCTTATAGGTAGATGAGATCCAAATATCCTCATCTGTTCCAGGATTAGTGCAGCTTAATTAGAAAAGTGGGAGGTGCCTCAATTTAATATGAGAAGTCCAAGATTTTGCTTATTCCTTATAGGTAGGGGTGGCACTGGGGCAGGGCGGCAGGGCAAGTCCTTAATGGGGCAGGGCAGGGAAAAATTTAAATAGGGTGGGGCAGCCGCAGGCAGGGAAAAATTTAAATAAGGTGGGGCAGGGCAAAAATATTATTTCTAAGAATTTTTAATAGGTTATGGTAGGGCAAGAGTAAGATTCAAGTTAAAAAAAATTTGAAATTGTTGGTAACAGTTTATACCCGAAAGGACGTGGCCTTCTTGCGCAATATCATGTCAATATTTTAAAAGATGGGAGGACTATCATTCCTTTAGATATAATTTCGAGAGAAATGAATTTTCTTATTAGAGTATATTTTTGGTTCTTTTATCATAAAAATTTATACTCATTATTTCGCTTTTAATTTATTTGTCGAAGTTACTATTTAAATAATTAAAAGAATATTTTCCTAATCATAATTTTTTCAAATTTTTGCAATTTAGAATGGTAAACTATTATGACTTTTAGTAGTTTTTACTCTCTAATATGGAATTTTATTTTTTAAAAATTGAAGATTGTATGTTCACTCACACCGAACATTAGTTAGTTTAACCTTTGTATTCGAATCAAGCCAAATAAATTATAACAAAAGAGCAAATTTTACTACCAAATTAGAATAATTTATTTTTGTAAAGTTGAAGGATGAAAAGTGAGACGTCACAATAAAGTATTTATCCAATTAACTTTCATTTATAGATGGTAAAGAAGTTTAAAAAATTCATGTTGCTAAATGAAAAAAGAAAGATAAACATTCCTACGCAGGGCAATTTATTTGAGAAATGCTAAATAGGGCAGGGCAATTTATTTGAGAAATGCTAAATAGGCAGGGCAGGGCGGGTTAAAATCTAAATAGGTCAAAGTTTGCCCCTAATCCGCCCTATCTCCATCCCTACTTATAGACACTGTGTATTACAAAAATGAAGAGTGTAGGAAGATGCTTCACATGGACAAATAGTCATGTGCATAGCAAGATTGATAGAGCATTCGTGAACTCTATTTGGATGAAACAATGTACACACCTGGAACTTCTGATTATGGATCCCTTTATATCTGATCACACTCCTTTGTGTATCACTTTCAAGAGTTACAAAAGGAAAGGGGTAGATCTTTTAGATTCTTCAACTGCTTAGGTTAGCATCAGGATTTTCTGAAGAGAGTGGAAGAAGCATGGAATATCAGCATTCATGGACACAGTATGCACAAATCTGGCTAAAATTGGCTGAAATTGGCTAATGTTCAGTCTGCTATGAAGATGTTACAATCCACTACTCTTCCAAAAGTGGAGGCAAAGGTCCAGCATGTGAGACAAGATCTCATGGTTCTCTAGAAATAGATGAGAACGCGCTATCATAACCAAGAGCTATTTGAACAAGAAAGGAACCTAAAGGTGGAGCTGGAGAAGTGGGTAAATGTGAAAGTAAGCATCTTGAGACAGAAATCTAGAGTTCAGTGGCTAAAATTAGGTGACTCGAACTCCGCAATTTTTTTTTGCAAACATGAAGAATAGACAGTCCCAAAACCACATCTCTAGGCTAGTTGATGCAAATGGAAACACGCTCCACATATTAAAGGACATTGCACAAGAGGTTATTGGATTCTATACTCAATTGTGGGGATCTGCTGCAGTAGAACTACCAACCATATAAGCTAGTGCCATGAAGACTGGTCCAATTTTGAAGAGGAACCACCAACGAGACCTTATTGCACCTATCACTAGTGATGAAGTTAGCAAAGCTCTTAAGGATATTGATGACTTGAAGGTCCCTGGGAAAGATGGTTTTAATGCTTTCTTCTGCGATAAAGTATGGACAATGGTTGGTGAAGACATTACAGATGTTGTTTGGCAAATTTTTAGCTCAGGATTCATGTATAGAGCCATCAATTGCACCACAGTTACACTGATCCCAAAGATACAAAATCCATTTTCTCTTGAAGAATCTAGACCTACTTCTTGCTGTGCCATCATATATAAGCTGATTCCCAAAGTGATGACTAAGAGATTGGCAAAGAGTCATGGACTATCTGGTTGATGTTAGTCAAGGTACTTTTGTTCTTGGAAGGATCATCACTGATAACCTTGTGCTTGGACATGAATTGGTAAAGGTTATGGGAGGAAGGGTATCTATACCTAGATGTTTACTTAAGGTGGATATGTGGAAGGTTTATGATTCTCTTGAATGGTCCTTCTTGCAGCAAGTATTGACTAGTCTAAATTTCCCTAATATGTGCATTATATGGATTATGAATTGTGTTTCCACGGTGTTCTATTCTGTTATCTTAATTGGGAGGCCAACTACATCCTTTCAAGCTAGGAAGGGTTTGAGACAGGGGGCCCACTCTCCCATTTTCATTTGTATTGGCCATGGAATATTTAAGCAGACTGATAAAGTGTATGACAATGAATCCCAACTTTAATTTCCATTCTAAATGCTCCAGATTGCAGATAGTACAATTGGGGTTTGCAGTTGATCTTTTGTTATCCTGCAGAGGAGATGTGGGGGCCATTAGGCTCTTGTTTGATTGTTTTTCAGGAGTTCCTCTAAAGCCTTAGCGCTGATTACCGACCTGGACAAGAGCTCAATATATTTGGGAGGTGCATCCAATACTGATAAGCAAGAAATTCTGGATATGCTATTGATTCCCCAAGGAGTACTTCCATTTGGATACTTAGGTGTTCCTTCGAGCACAAAGAGAATATCAGTGAGCCAATGCCAGCCTCTGTTGGATAAGCTCCTAGGGAGGGTAAAATCACCGACCAATAAGTTAATAAGTTTCTATGATACTTAGAAAGGCTTCAACTAATTAAATATGTCCTATTCTCTATCCAAGTCTTCTGGTCACAGATCTTTGTATTACCCAAGACTATTATTCATCTTATTGAAGCAACATGTAGGAAGCTTTTGTGGACCGGAGGAGTTGACACATTCCACAAGGCCTTGGTGGCATGGACTAAATTCTATTGGTCCAAGAAAACTGGTGGTTTAAATGTTCTTTTTTTTTAAATGGAAATGCTCCCAGGCATGAACCCCCAAAAAATTCTTTCCTTTTTTTAGTCTGAACCTTCTCTTTCTCCGGCGTGAGTCCCACCAGAGCCTGAATCCATATTAGATTTTGAAGTGTTTTAGATGGAGGAACACAGAATCTATTTTCACGCGGGTTTAAGTCCTTCGATATCGCAAAATCCAGTTCAAGGTTAGAAACGTGGTTCGAATGGACAACGTGGTTCGAATGATGAGGAAAGTTACCGTGGGCCTTAAAGTTATGTCATGGATGGCCTACGTATTTAGTGACGCTTCAAAGGAACAGAGAATGACAATAAGGAGATGGAGAACAAGGGACCACTTTGCATAATTCTTTTGCAACTTTAAATGCAATGAACGGGGTAGATACATCAGTTTTATCGCAGTACAGGGGAGGAGTAGAACAATTATTATAACACTGAAGAGTGTAATAAATGAAGGATGGGTATTAATAGCTCAAAAGATCACAAAACTCATGGAGAATTTAGACAGAAGGGGAGCTGCGACAAGCCGGCAAAGTCAAATCAGAAAAACCATCATTTGGACTAATCCTATGTGGATGCCACCAACAATAGCAAATGGACAATGAAAGCAACCAAAATGTTGGAGAAGGAGGGGGGAGAGCCAGAAGCTTTACTCTCCCTTCCAGGATGCTCCAGAGTGTCGGAAGAAGATGTGCTAGGTAGATGCTTAGTTGGGAATTTCAAAGATCCAACCCAGGAAACCCCAACACTTGGAGAAATACGAAAATGGGTTAGCGGCAGCTGGAAGACAGCATATGGTATCAATATATACGTAATGAATGATTCACAGTTTCTGTTTGGAGCTACCCACAAGGAAAGATGCAGAACACATTCTCAGAGGAGAATGGAAATGGAAGAATTCAAAGTTATCACTAGAATGGTGGTCCTCATCAGCGAGCTACTGGCCGAAAGAGCTGGAAAGGAAATGGGTCTGGATTCGTATATATGCTCTATCTTTGTGTCTTTGGTCACAAGATACCTTCAAAGCTATCGGAGATGCGTGTGGTGGGTGGATTGAAATAGAGGAGGAGACAACTCTAAAGAATCATCTCCGATGGGCTAGGGTGAAGGTGAAGGGAGACGGAAAGGAAGTCCCAAGAGAGAGAGCAATTGAAAGTGACGATTACATTTTCAAACTCCCGATCTGGTGCTAAGTGCCGGCAACAGTGTGCAGGTGGAGTGTGATCGGAGGACCTCAAGTGGACCAATGGATAATAGAGAGCATGCCGCTATTTTGGCAAAACCTAGTACTTGTATATAGAAATACACACCAACAACATTGGGAGGGCACGTGGGTGCTTCAACAGCTGGAGTAGAGGCTTTAAAAAAAACACATGAGGCGCACGTGAAGGGCTCAGAGGGGCCAACTGTAAAAGGAGTAGTGGGCTGCGGTAAATCAGTGGGCCGGTTGCTAGAAGGGGATGGAAAAATTGGGCCTAATCCTGCAACAGATCTCATTTTTAATAAAATGAGTATAACTCAGTCTTATGAGATACAAATGGATCCTCTATATGAAGAGATGGAAAATCAAGAGATCAAAGCAACGAAACCTTTGCATGCAAAAACCACAAAAATCACAGAGGCGTTTTTGTATGCAAAGGCAGTGACAAATGGAGATACACAGACGAGGGGAATAGAAATTTGCAGTGAAGCGGGGGAATTGACACAAACTATCATGATTGGGGAATTGATTCCAGACCCACAATCAGGATCACCGACAACAATGGAGATAACTACAATAGAAGGGGGAAGAGACTAGGTAGTGGAAGATGCAAAACCACTGAACATTCAATCACAGGAGGAGAGAGTGGACCGAGATATGGGTACAACAATCTGGGTACATCAGAATCTGATCAAGTTGAGTAAAATAATAGGTGTGGACTTCTAAGGACACGAGGAGGCCATGGAGCTGCTGAGGCAAATAGATAGTAACAGACAAGCGAGGAGAGGATGGAGGCAGATGGGTGAGACATGCCAGTCTAGAGGCTAGTGAAGTAAGAGAGGGCATAACCTTTTTGTGGGACAACAGATCATGGAAGGGATCAGTTGTAGAAGTAGGAGCATATACCATATCCTGTAAGTTTGAAGCGGTGCTACAAGATTTTGCTTGCCACATAACAGGTGTGTACGCACCAAATAGCAACACAGAAAGAAGAATAGGTTGGGAGGAAATCAGTGCAGTCAGAGGGCTGATGGATGGAGCCTGGGCAGTATGTGGAGATTTCAACACAGTGAGGTATCCAACAGAGAAAAGGAATTCCAGAAGAAGAACTAGAAGTATGGTGGAGTTTTCTGATTTCATAGAAGACATGGAACTGAAAGATCTCAATTTGGAAGATGGAAATTTCACATGGTTCAAAGGTGACAATCACCTCACAACTTCAAGACTGGATAGAATTTTGATCTCAGATGAATGGGATGAGAAGTTCAGCAACATAATGCAAATACACTTACAAAGAGTGGTCTCTGATCATAATCCAATAGCCTTACAATGTGGAAATTGGAGCAAAAACAAATCTTATTTCAAGGTAGAGAAATGGTGGATGAGGACAGAAGGCTTTTATGAGAAAGTGAAGGAGTGGTGGAACTCTTGTATGCCCAGGGGGAAGCCAGACTTCATACTAGCATATAAACTAAAAGCACTCAAGAGGAAGCTCAAGGAATGGAGTAACAACCAACAAAGTAACCTGAAGATACAAAAAAGATCACTATTGGAACAAGTGGTAGAAGGGAAACAAAGCAGGGGGAACAAAATTTTAAATGAGGAGGAGAAGGTGAAGAAGGCTGCTTTATTTATGGAGTATGAGGAGCTCATTAAAAATGAGGAAATAGCATGGAGACAGAGAGCAAGAGTGCAATGGCTGAAAGGAGACAAGAATACCAAATATTTTCATAAAACAGCAAATGCCCATAGAAGATACAATAATATAGACCAGCTGATGATCCAAGATGTTATCACAGAAGATAGTGTAAAGATCCAAGAGGAGATAGTGACTTACTATCAGAAACTATACACTGCAACAGAAAGCTGGAGTCCAGTATACAATGATCTAAATAGGCCTACCATCTCAGTACAAGAAAATGAAGCTCTCCAAGCAAAATTTGAAGAAGAGGAGGTACTACAAAGTCTAAAATGGTGTGCAAAGGACAAGGCCCTTGGACCAGATGGCTTCACAATGGATTTCTTACAATACTGCTGGGAGATTATGAAACAAGACATCATGGCTGCTTTCAGGAACTTTCATGAAAAAGGGATATTTGAGAAAAGCCTAAATGCTACTTTATAGCTTTAATCCCAAAAAAGAAAGGAGCCAAGGAGTTGAGAGATTTTAGACCTATCAGTCTGATAGGCAGCATATACAAACTGTTCGCCAAGGACCTCACTGAAAGACTCAAAAAAGTGATTGGGAAGCTGGTGGATGGACAACAGATGGCCTTCATCAAAGGAAGGCAAATAATTGATGCAGTGTTGGTGGTAAATGAAGCTGTGGACTCTAGAATTAAGCAAAATAGACCTAGTATTCTTTGCAAATTGGACATAGAGAAAGCTTATGATCATGTTAATTGGAACTTTCTACTGATCATGCTAGAGAGTATGGGATTTGGACACAAATGGATCAACTGGATCAGATAGTGTATCTCAACAGTGTGCTTTTCCGTCTTGATTAACAATTTTCCTGCTGGCTTCTTCAAGGCTCAAAGAGATCTTAGACAAGGTGATCCCTTATCCCCTTTTCTGTTCATATTGGCAATGGTAGGTTTAAATAGTATGGTGAAGACAGCAAGACAGAAGGACTGGATTAAAGGATTTGAAGTGGGAAGAAGTGACAACAGTAGCATGGAAATCACACACCTACAGTATGCCGACGACACATTGATTTTCTGTGATGCAGAAGAGGAACAACTGAAATACCTGAGAGTGATACTAGTACTATTTGAATGCATATCTGGCCTACATATCAACTGGAGAAAGAGTTCCTTGTTCCCTATAAATGAGGTTACTAATATGGAGTCTTTAGCTTCAATACTGCTTGGAGGAATAAGGGCACTGCCTTCTATGTATCTTGGCATGCCACTAGGAGCAAAATCAAAATAAAAAGAAATCTAGAATGGTGTGGTAGAGAGGTGTGAAAAGAAGCTATCTATATGGAAGTCTCAATACATATACTTGGGAGGAAGAGTCACTTTGATTAACTCTGTGTTCGATGCTTTGCCAACTTACATGCTGACATTATTCCCAATTCCAGTCAGTGTTATCAAAAGACTAGATAAAGTTAGAAGGTCTTTCCTCAGGGAAACAAGGAAAAGAAGAGCTTTCACTTGGTGAAGTGGAAGGCCCTCATTGTCATCAAAAGGAAAGGGGGCCTGGGAATCAGAGATTTGAAATATCAGAACAAAGCACTCAGGATGAAATGGCTTTGGAGATGTACATAGGAAGAGCATAGCTTGTGGAAGGGTACTATAAAAGCCAAATATGAAGAGGAAGACAGGTGGATGAGCAAGGAGGTCACCACACCATATGGGATCAATCTATGGAAGTCCATCAGATCCTTGTAGCCATTGTTGTGGAACAACTGCTACATAAAAGTTGTTGATGGGTGCAAACAGATTTCTAGAGGCACAACTGGTTAGGGACAGAAAGCCTACAATAGAAATTCCCAGACATTTTATAGTCTGGCTGTTCAACAACATAGCACAGTGGCAGATTTAAGGGTTAACCAAGGCTGGAATATTACACTCAAAAGAATGCCTAATGATTGGGAAGTAAATAAGGTAGTGGATTTTCACAAAAGGCTAGAAAATTTTAGAGGGCTGACAGAAGGAGCTAACAGATTATGGTGGAGAGGAAATGGTGGTGGCAACTTTTGAGTTAATGCAGCTTACAAGGAGTTGAATACCACATGCCATCAGATTAAAGGGTGGCCTTGGAAACAAATATGGAAGGCAAAAATACCTTACAAGGTATCCTATTTTGTCCGGTTACTAGCAAGGGAGGCAGTGTTCACACAGGAAATTTGAAGAAAAGAGGCATCACCATATGCTCCAGGTGTTGCCTGTGTGGGGAAACTGATGAAACAGTGAGACATTTGTTCTTTCATTGCAAGATAACAAGCCAGATATGGAGATTATTTTTGGCACTCAGAGGCATTACATGGATAATGCTAGACAGAATCTATACAACACTAGCAGGATGGGAAGAAGCAGGGAGAGATGCAACAAATAGAGGAAGATGAAGAATAATACCAGCTTGCATATGGTGGACATTATGGAAAGAAAGGAACTCTAGATGTTTTGAAAACAAGAGTAACTCAGTACAACAGATTAAGATGAACTGTATTTTGCTCTTTTCTTTTTGGTGTAGACAGGCCTACTCAGTAGAAACTGAGGAAATTCTAGAAGTGCTAGGATCCATCTAGCTAGACAGAATAACTTTTGTTTCTTAGGAGTACTTTTGCTATGTAAATAGGGGTCTAGTGCAACCTATGCACTATTGTGTATTGTTTTGAAACTTGGTCAGATATATACAAAGTTACCAGTTATCAAAAAATGTTCTTTTTTTAATTATAAAGGTAACATCTACAGTTCAAATGTTCTTGATATTGCAGTTTGATAAAACTGCTACTGGTAAATTACTATGATATCTGTGTGTAAAAAAGGACAAACTTTGGGTCAAGTGGATCCATAGCTACTATGGTAGGATCAAGAATATGATTGAGGATGTTCTAAGCAAGCTTCATTGATACTCCCTTCGTTTCAATTTATTTGTCTTACTTTGCTGTTGCTGCGGAGGCAAGTGGAGTTGGTGAGAACCTATTTCAAGCTTACATAGGAGGGGAAAAAGTAGCTACAAGTCTATCCTTAGTTGATGAAGTTGAAAAAGATGATGGAGTTAAACAAGATGATGAGCAATACAAAATTTTGACAATCCTGTAGAAGTAGAATTGTAGAAGAATAAGAACTAAGTGTTGAACCATTAATAACTTTGATTTTGTTTGTCGTATGGTGTATGTAGGATTGTGTGGTATCTACTTTTTAGTTTTTATGTTGAACTTTTGCTTACATATAGTCTCTATTTATTTTGGCTCCTTTTTCTTTTAAATTGTGCTTCACTTCAATGAAGCGAGCGTTTGGCTTCACGCTTCGCTTAAAGCGTGAAGGGGCCTTGTCACTTTTTTCCGCTTTGCGCTTCCCCAAACATTGACTTAAAAAAATTGTTTGTTGGAAATTAGTGGTTTTTACTTTAATTGGTTATTGCACTAGGATGACTTTGGTGTATTTGGTAGAAGCTAAAAATGAAGTCTTTTCTTGTTGTCAGTCATTTCATAAGATGATATGTACTCAATTTGAGGCTAAGGTAAAAATCATACGAACTGATAATGACACAAAATACACGGATAAAATATTTGATGTTTATTTTGAGTTTAATGAGATAATCCATCAAACTAGTTGATCTTACATTAGTGCACAAAATAAGGTTGCTAAAAATAAAAAAAATTGTTATATGTGACGAGATCTCTTATATTTACCATGAGTGTACCAAAAGTTATTGGGGGATGTCATTCTAGTAGCTTCCAATCTTATTACTAATAACCACTTTAAACCCTCAATTATCTGAGTCCTTTGGCAGCTTTATTAAGGGTAAGAATGAATATATTGTTCTTCCAAACGTGTGTGGGTGTTGTTTATCCACAGTAGGAATTCTAGGAACTTGATCCTAGAGATCTTAAATGCGTTTTTATTAGGTATTTTCCACCACAGAAAATGTAAATATTATCATCCTCCCCTCGAGGAGATCTGTTGTCAGCATGAGTGTTACCTTTTGTGAATCTAAACCCTATTCAGTATTACACCATCACCTCTCCAAGGGTAGAGCAATAAGTAGGAAGAGATGATTCTCCCTAGTTCCACTATCAAACCTCTTGATTCCACTATCACAAGAGGAGGTGAAATTAGAGGAAGAATTCAAGAGAAGACTACTGGGCGTTTGGATAGACCTGATTTGATAACGTCAAGGAGAAATAGAGAAGAAGAAGTTGTCATGCAATCTGCTGAAGCTGAACCTTCTTCTACAGTGAGCAATCTATATTTCCTAATAAATTAGATTTACCTATTGCGCACATGGAGTTGGATCTTGCAGCAAATATCCTTTATCTAATTTTGTTAACTATAATTCATTGTCTTCTTCCTTTAGAGTCTTTGCCTTGTCTATTTCTTATGGCTATTCCTAAAAAAAGGTTAGATTTGTCCCTGTACTCTAAAAGAAGTTATATTTTCCCTTCGTATACTTTTTCAAACATATTTGCCTTGCCATCCAACTTTCAGGCTATATTTATTACTCATCTATTAAATCCCATGTCCCCACCTAAATTTTTCTACATGTAACCTATATGGCATTTTTTCCCAATTAAATTTGGCACCCATTAAAAGAGTTGAACCCACCCACCCGATAAAACCCGATCCACAAACCACTTCAACTGCCAATTAGCACAATATATGCAAACTTATTTCTTGTTTTGCTAGATTTAAGGCACCACAAAGTAAATTAATCAACCTTATGCAACAGGTAAAGAACTTTCATATGGAATAAATTAAAAGACATGCGGATGATTCATATATTTCATAAAACCCTTATAAAAAAATGTACGACTCGCATCCTAAGCATATATTAGCCAGAAACAGAAATGAATAACGTCACTTCCTGGTGCTTGTGAGTAATTGTTATAGAAAATGGATACTGAGAACAAACCTACTTGGATTGAAGACTAAGAACATGTTCGGTAGGCTTCCATGGGGAAACACCGGGTCAGGTATGGCAACAGTCTTTGGCAACGAGTAATTCATGAAGCTTCGGTGAGTTGAATACGAGTATTCGTTGGATGGATTTTCGAGTTCGCCATTGCTGTAGACAGAATAAATTTTGGATTGATGCGAGTTGTGTTTGGAACAGAAGTGATAGGCTCTATTATTGGTTTTTAGTAGTAGTGGTGGTGGTTTTATTTTGAGTTTATTTTGGTTAGTGGGTCAGGTATTATCAGGTGGGCGAGTTAAATTCTTTTAAATAGGTGACTAGATTTACCTAGAAAAAAAATGCCACATAGGAAAATTTAGGCGGGGATAGGGAATTTAATGGATGAGGGGTAAATATGGCCTGAAAGTTGGATGGCAAGGGAAAATGTGTTGAAAAAGTATAACGAAAGGTAAGTATAATTTTTTTAGAGTATAGGGGCAAATCTAACCCTTTTCCATTGAAGAATTGAAGGTTTTGTGAAAAATTGAGACTTGGGAACTGGTTACTTAACTGAACTTAACCGTCAGACAAGAAGAAATGAAGTTGGTTGCAAATAGGTCTTCCTATGAAACATAAAGCTGATGGCTTGATTGAAGGGTTTAAAGAAAGAATAGTTGTTAAGGGATCACTCAAACTTGTGGAGTGGATTATCAGGAGATTCTAGTTGCGAAAATGAACTCTATTAGAATGTGCAGTTAATATTGATTCAGACTTACAATACTTTGATGTGAAGAAAGCTTTTACTTGTGGATACATACAGGAACAAATGTATATAGAGATTCCTCCTTGATTTGATACTGAACAAAGTCAAGGAAAAGTGTGTAGATAGAAGAACGTCTTGTAACTACTGGAGCAATTCCCTAGAGCTTGGTTTGATAGATACGGTAAAGTGATAATCTCCTTTAGTTACCAACATAGCAATGTTGATTATACCGTCCTCATAAGACATCAAAAGGTAAAAGCTTGATTAGTTATTTCCTCCCTCAAACTTGATATGCAAAAGGCCAAAGGGTAGGTGCCACATAGGGAACTATTTCTGCATCCATTGCCAATTATGTAAGTGGCACTGCCATTGATCTCCTCCCATCCTTATATAATGCTCCTCCATTACCAACGTCCACAAGTGATGTTTTCGGTCCTCCAACTCCCTACTTTTGTGCCATATTGTTCCGCTATTACTATCTCCAAAGTACCTAAATTCACTTCCAAATTTCCATATTTACTCCTCTAATAGGGTTATTTAACAACATATCACATAAATTAGCATTTTGCAAACAATGGTTTTTTATTGAAAAAAAGAGAATATTTTGAGATGTATTGGACGGAAACATGTAATGGATGTTCTTGAGGCATACAAGGTGAAAACAAAAAACGTAAAGTAAGCACAAGGTAAGAGTCCCATTTACCGAGGAGTTAGTCGCGCGAGGCTTAGAGATCCCCATGGTCACATTGGTGCTTTTAAAAGGTTACGCCAATGAAGGAAAATCCTGAAATTCCTGATCTTCTTTTGAAACACTGGGTTAGATACATTCTAACCGTGGATAATTGCTGTTTCAGCAATAATTTATGCCACACTAAGTTTGGGAGAGGGTGGTCGAGATGAGGATGAGGAGAGCTGTGTCTATCTTTGAGACTCAATTCTCATTCATGCTAGGGTGATCAATTATAGAAGCTATCCATCTTGTAAGGAGATTGTTAGAGCAGTATCGGAACAAGGAGAGGGACTTACACATGATGTTCATTGACCTAGAAAACACATGATAAAGTTCGTGGGAAGATCCTTTAGAGATGTTAGGAGTAAGAGGTGTACGTATGGCTTACTTTAGTGCTATTAATGACATGTACGATGGAACCAAAACCTGGGATAGGACAGGAGAAGGTGACTTAGAACACTTCCCGATCATGATAAGGTTGCACCAAGTATCAACTCTTAGCTTGTTCCTATTGCCGTAGTGATGGACAAACTGACACGACATATTCAAGGAAGATGTTGTGGTATATATTATTCACAGATGACATAGTATTGATTGATGAGATGCGAGGTGGTGTTAACAATAGGTTGGAAGTTTGAAGACACGCCCTAGAGTCTAATGTTTTAAGTTAAGAGGGACTACAACAGAGTACCTGAAGTGCAAATTCAGTGACGTGACACATGAGACGGAAGTGGAAGTGATGATCGGTGCACTAGCCATACCAAGAGGAAAGCTTGAAGTATCTTGGCTCCATAATCCAAGGAGACAGGGAGATTGACAATGATGTCGCACATCATATTGGAGCGGTATGGGTGAAATGGAGACTCTCCATCCGAGTATTGTGCAATAAGAATGTATCGCCAAGACTTAAATGTAAGTTCTACAGAGTGGTGGTTAGACCAACATTATTGTATGGGGTTGAGTGTTGGTTATTCTAGAATGCCAATGTCCAGAAGATGTAGGTAGTAGAAATGAGGATGTTCATATGGATGGGTGAGCATACTAGGAGAGATAAGATCAGGGACGATGTTATACGGGGCAAGGTAGAGTGACCTTCATGGCAGACAGGAAGTGAGACTGAGATGGTTTGGACATATGAAGAAGAGGTGTAAGGATGTTCCAGTGAGGAGGTGTGAGAGGTTGGCTGTGGCAGGAGTTAGGAAAGGTAGAGGTAGGTTGAAGAAGAATTAGGGGATAGATGATTAGAAAGGATATGACACAACTTAAGCTGACTGAGGATATGACCTTAGATAGGAAGATATGGAGGTCGAGAATTAGGGTAGAAGGTTAGTAAGTAGCTGAGTATTGTCACACTTTTTGTGGGATAGGCAGGGGGCTAGCCTCCTCTCCTCTTCTTATTTTAGTAATATTATTTAGTTTCCACGTAGTTTCTTATTCTTCAGTGTGTTACTATCTGTTGCTGCACTTGTCTTATATCTTGCTATTTTATTGTTTTATTTTTCTTACATTCTTGCACTGGATACATTTCTTTTGAGCCGAACCCCACTTGTGGGCACTAGGGATGTTGTAGTTATAAGCTCTTTTTGTTGGACTTTTAGATCACTAGCTTCAGTGTTTGCATTTCTTTTTCAAAGAGATCCATGATAGCGCTTTAATATGCTTAAAAATGATTGATAATGATGATAAGTTGCAATAACTTTCAGAATTTACATACAAAGTGGAACCTCGGAAATTTGTCTAGCAAGTAGCTTGACCTTTGAAAGTGCAAAAGTTTAAGTGCAAAATAGCGTGTAATATCTTTTTGCTTATTTCTTAATAGTTACAGTGGAATTTCTGTCTTGACCAGTTGATCTTTTATTGGTATGCAATTGGTGAAATTCAGGCTGATTCCTTTTTTAAGATGTTTCTCAGACACATCGATTTTTTCATACAACTTTTCTAGTAATACCATTGATCTACACAAACATTGATAATTGATGAAAGTTTTAAAAGAATAACTGCGACTAAGTGAGTTTCTCTTAATAATGCTTGTCAAACCAAACCCTTACAGGATTTCCCTTTGGTCATACGTCTCTTTCAACCAAACAAAATTTTGTTGCAAAAGGTATGTTTCACTATATTTCTTGTGTCATTTTTCGTCAGCTTACTACATTGAGAGCCAAGTTAGAGGGTTTCTTTGGTACTGATGCAGCTAGAGATTTTAGACATCCGAATGATATCTTATGTATGAGATTAACACTTGTTACAATCCTATTCCAGTGGGACACTGTCCCTAACATAAACTGCAATGGGTTTTATTACCTAATCACGAAAAAAACATATACTGCAAAGAAGTATATCAATTTCTTATGGAATCTTCTTGATGATTACTTCATGTCACATAATGTAATTTTTTTTTCTCTCTTACTGATTTGATACAAGCAAATTTGTTTGTTTCACTTACTTTTGTTTTGGAAGGAGAGTGAGGGTGTAAACTCTAATTTGGAAGTGTCTTGGTTGAGTGCTTGCCTGTAACAGTGAGAGTTTTGATGTTAGTAAATAACTTAAGTCTTCAAGTTTGGTAAAGTTCTTTCTGGAAACAATAAGATAATCAAGTTTATTTCAGTTCTGAAAATGAAGTTCTATTGAAGATATTTGTTCACTAGCAGGTTTCTCTGGTTTGCTAGTTGATGTGATTTTATATATATGAACTTCATTGTTGCAAGATAATAGAAAGTGCATGGCTTGTAAAGAGAAGAAAATTACATGTGCATTGACAGTATTGGTAATTTTTCTAAAGAAAATGAAAGTAGTAACCGTTGAATACATATAGGGAATCTTACTTACAATTGTGCAAATGTTGCCTTTAATAAATCGGTCTTTTCTTTTTCTGGAATAAGGCCATTAACAAATGGCTTAAACATTGCAGACCACGTCGATAATTTAGGTGTTACGTTTAAGCCAAAATCATTTAAAGTTTTATTCTCTTGTCAATAGTTCCATTCTTAATATTCTAGATTAATTTTCATAGGCCTGACTTTTCGTCACAATATGTACCCCTCTTACAAAAGCAATCGTTCTCCAACTCCTGATACAATTGTTCAAGCACTTCAATTTTTGAAAGCTTCCCTCAAGGCCATGTCTGTCAAGGTGATTGAGGTGAGGTTTGTCGAGCACTGGGTCATAGATCAATCCTCTAAGCTTGCAAGATGCTAAGTTCATTGGTTTCTTAACAGGTGCCAGGTGTTGAAGCAGATGATGTTATTGGAACCTTGGCTGTTAGGAGTGTTGATGTTGGATTCAAGGTAAATGAAGAATCTTTATAAATTGCTAAGCTGGTACAAAATTACCTGACATAAAGAATTTCATACGCATTTCTGCCTTTTCATCTTATGTCAACCCTAACTGTAAAATCCTAGTTGTTACTTTACAAACAATAAAGAAATTAAAAAACTGCTTAGGTGTAAGAAAAGATTTTGAGTCTACTTAGAATTTCTCTGACTTGTTTTGCTGAAGTATTTCTTGGCTTCATCTTACAGTATTTTCATTTGCCTAAAACTAGCTTATCTTGTCCTTGAAATGTTGGAAAGCCAAAAAACTACTTTTAAGAGTAAACTGATGAAATCCAGAGGAAAAGTGGATGGGGGATATGGCAGTTGGTTGGGAGTGGAGCAGATGTGGTAACGTCACCATTGCAAACTGTCCACTTGCAACCCCATCTCCACCATGGTGGCTCAGAGTCTCTGTGCACATGCCCATCCATAGGCATATATCGGAGACATAGCATAGAAGTAATCCAACAAATTTTACTTTTCGGGGATGTTATGTAAATCCTAACTAATCTTATTATTAGAGAAGAAATATACTTTGCTCTTTGAGATAGAAGTCAAAATTGTAGTGGTGATCAGTAAAGCTCTATTGATGGCCAAAGCCATATTCGAAATATAATTCTAACATGAAAAGGGTATGTTAGGTGGCCTCTTGTAATACGTTCCACAATTCAACACTTTTGGTTGAAGAAAGAAAGAGAAATAAGACTGGTGGTCATCTGTAGCTGAATACTAGTGATTTTGGAAGGGTGGACATGTGTTTGAGTAAATAAGTGATGAAGCAACTATTTTTTAGCTTGTCTACTGAAATCTGGGTTCCCATATAATTATCAAATGAAGTCACTTTTTTGTTTTTGGATATCCGTGGTGTCTTGCCAGCTCACACCTCGACTAATTCTGCGGAGTACCTCCCACCAGCACAGATACTGGTAACTCTGTCCTACGAGGCTTGGACAGGAGGAATGAAATCACCTAGTGTTTTTTCCACCTCCATTGGGATTTGAATCTGAGACCTCATGTTCCTCAACCCACTTGATTTACACCTAGGCCATACCCTTAGGTGCAATAATCAAATTTAGGTCTTGAATGTATATGCGCATGAAGTTATTCTGGAGTAACATTCGAAGATTCTACTTAGATGAACATTTGCGACTCTGAATCTGGTTTCTTTTCTTAGCTTTTCAGTTAACTGTTGTTCAAATATCAGATTTGGTGGTTTACGGGTACTATGGTTGTTAGGGAACTGGTTTTATTGGTGTTGGGTCCTCATTTTGATTGATTTATTGTCAAGCAGTTCCAATGCATTGTTTATTCCAGACACTGTTCTTGATCTGCAAAAATAAGCTACCATACCAAGTAGAGGGTCTTGATGGACGTTAGTGAAAAAGAATATTTGTACGATAAGTACAGCTATACAGTTTGATATCTCTACTGTCCAATGATATAAATAGTGCTTACCATAGTGATTAATAGTTCCTGGAAAAGGATCAATTGGAAATCTGACCTTTTGTATCTGCACTGAATGGCTGGAGAAGAAAGCTTATCCTTATGCTGTCGGTAAAAAGTTATCTCGTACTCTAGTAATTCTGGGCTAAGAGGTCCTTTCAGTAAGAGAATCTGAAAGGATTCTCCTAAACATAATGCCCTTTTATGAATTGATCTCTTTAAAAGGTTTTCTTTTTCACCATCATTGTCTTTAATAGTGAAAATCACTATCTACTTTGGACTTAAATATTGAATTGTCACATGAGTATTCTGTATTTCGTTGTGTCTTCATCTTGATCTCTCAGCATTGACATGCCTTAGTTTTCATAATCTCTACATTGATTTGCTCATTTGCTTATATACCCAAAAACTTTTGCTGCCAAATTTCATCAGCTTATGTATAGTCCATTTCTTAAATTTTTGGGAACGATATGGTCAATTTTCCCATACCCATACACTCACACACATAATATAAAATTACATCTTAAGAACTCTGATAATTCTACTTTTTTATCTAGCTGATACGTTTGTTGCTTGCTCTATTATTAATACAGGTGCGAGTTGTTTCCCCAGATAAAGATTTTTTCCAGATTCTATCTCCGTCATTACGCCTTCTACGAATAGCTCCTCGTGGATTTAAGTCAGTTCACTTAACTTCAGCATGTTGATTAATTGTGATGGTTGAGACTTGAATCAGTTGATATTACTTTGCTTCTTGATAAAATATCTAAGCACAACATCCTTTTCTTTAACCTTTGGATTGTATCGGATCAAACTGAAGTAGATGATGTAGTAATTAAACTGATGGAGCTGTTATGCTAAATTTGGAGTGTCATGATATGCACTTAGAATAGAGTAGGAGATACAAATTTTGCTGAAGCAATTGAGAGCTAGTTTATTGCTATACTTAAAATCCATGTACTTCAGGATTTGCTCATTAACAATTGTCGTTCTGACACTGGCCAGTAAAAGGGGCGACATTCCAGTTAATGGATGGACTAAGGATTTGCGGATGTGGTGAATTTGATTTATATGTGTATAAGAAAATTTATTAGTGTGCCTATATTTTGATGTTTCTCACACTACAGCTGTGGAGGGAACTTTACTTGAAATGAGTGTTTTGGAGTTGATAGGATGGATTCTGAATCCCAAGATTTCCTTAAAAAGGGGATTTGGAAATTAACGAACCAACATATCTTATCAAGGAAGTACTCCATGAATTTTGATGGTTGACTGAGATAGGTGAATCATGGACTAGCTTCTGTATCCAAAAGTTGAGGCAGCAGTATGTAGAGATAACAACAATGAGTAGTTCCTTTATCTTTAAGGATAAGGTATAGTTAGTGCTTCTGATAATTCTTTTCTCCTCTGCCATGAGTTTTGCTATGATTTTGATGCCTTTTGCTGTTTCATTATCCATCTCCTTCACTTGGAAGATACGTGGTAATGGGGGTATCATGAATGTTTATTTTTCTGTCATCTGACACGTGTCTGAAAAATTTACTAAGTCCCTTCTGGCCTTTTGGTACTTTTGGCAGGATGGTCTCATTTGGAATGGAGGATTTTGCTGGAAAATATGGAGGACTGAAACCTTCTCAGTTTATTGATTTGACCTCACTTATTGGTGATAAATCTGATAACATCCCAGGTTCAGTTGTGCTTCCTTAAATAATCTTTTCATTAGATTGAAAGGTAGTCAGCAGATGCATTATATCTGGAGAGGGATTGCTATTTTTTAATTAAGTTACAAGTGCAGTCAAGCTCACATAACACTGAGTATATGCAAGATATATAGACATATAACACATGATGTAAATCATAGTTTAGCATTAGCTTTTCTCATTTTAGCTAGCTCCAATTTTGAACAGTATGTAATTAATATTTTCCTGTTTGATTAAATTAATAAAATCATTCATTAGGCTCTGCTTAGTGACATATTAGCTTTTAAAAAAAAGGTTGATTGCGTGGGGACGTCTCTTTGTTTTCAACTAAACTCACTCAGCCCCTCCAACTCTTGAACACCCTTACCCAGAAGTCTTCTGTTAAGTGCTGTTTAGAATGTATAAAGTTGCACCAGAAGCCTTTCAGACTTGAGCAAAAGAAAAGCATTAGCAAAATACTTGGGTACTTTTTCATTGGATGTCTGAGCGAGTGACTTGAGAAGCATTGCTGGCCTATTTAAGCATTGTGAAGGTTAAAGTTTAGTAATGACTGACGCAATGACAAGATACAGAAAAGCTGTGAGTTCTTAAAAATGGAAATAACTTGAGTAATTTTAGTGGGCAGTTCATGGCACCTTCATTCTCATTGTAAAAGCCCAAATGAAGAGGATAAAAAAATGCCGTATCTATATCTCATTACTTCAGAAAGGTTTTGTATAGATCACTTATAAAAATGGTGCTGTTAGTTACATGTGCTCTGCCTACGGACAGATTCTGGTATTTTCCCAATATATCAAGACACAATGGATAAGTCTGTCTGAATGGACCTGTAATAAGTAGTTTTATTAGTAGATATACATCACCGCAGCTTAATGGTAGTATTTCATTGGAATCTGTCATCTTATAAAACTTTTCTTTTCAAAAGATCTGGCATTATATTCCTTATTTTTTTCATTTCATTTGCAGGAGTTCATGGGATTGGAGATGTACATGCAATTCAACTTATCATAAAATTTGGTATGTTAATTGTTAGTAATATACTCTGGAGAACCTTAATTTTGTCAGGCTGTTTTAACTCATTCCCCTACTTTTGAAGGATAAATCCTTTCCATGATGGCCTCGTTTCCTGCATGTTACGGCTACGCTTTATAAGTGTTCGCAAATGTAGTGCACATGAAAATGTTTATGATCAGGAGTATGCCTACATCTACTTCTGATTCTCAGTGCCTATTGGTTGCTGGGTTTCTAGATAAATTATTGTTGTGCGATGCAACAGACTGGCATGCAAAATATTCCCTCTGACTAAAAAAGAATATCTTGTTCTCCATTTCTGTTAGCTCTGTTCACTACCCTTAAAAGAAAAGTTCAATCCATTTTGTGTAGCAAGAAATGTGAGCTACGTTACATTTCTTGCTGCCACTTCTTCCTCTATTCTTTTCTTCGGAAACATGAAAGGTAATACAAGGCTTTATGTGTCTCTATAATGAGTGAAGGCACAGGAAAATATTATTAAGATGTTTATCTACTTTATTACACTGAGCCCTATTTATAGTTATATACTACACAGTGGATAATAATTTTTTTTCCATATGCGACCCTACAATAATCCTTTTCCATATGGGACACTATATACATTTATATTCTAATACTCCTCTCAAGCTGGTATGTCATATGTAGCAAGCTTGTTACAGATGTAACTATAATACGAGGACCAACAAGGGACTTGGTGAAAACGAAGATTTCAAGAAGAAGAAAAAGCTATTTTGTATTTATTGATGAATTTACATCCCATGAGACTAAATAAGGAAAGGCAATATTACACATTCAATTACAATATCAATTTACTCCTATAAATTATAATTAAGCTAGGAAATCAATCAATCGATGCTCCCCCTCAAGTTGGTGCAAAGATGTCACACATGCCCAACTTGAATTTTTCTTTTTGGAAGACATTGGTATTTTGCACCACGATATTTTCTCACTAAAGCTCTGAAATCATGTGAGAAAACACATGAAAATATTATTAAAAATGTGTATCTACATTATTACGTTGAACCTATTTATAGTTATATTCTACATAGCATATAATAATCCCCTTCCATATGGGACACCATATATTAACCTTTTCCATATATGAGGCGTATACAGTGCGTTTGGTAGGAAACAAATAATCCGGGATAACTAATTCCAGGCTGGAATAACCGGGATTGTTATTTCTGCCTTTAATGAGGAATAGGGAATAAATAGTTCCGGAATTAATTTTTATGGTTTTATCTCTCTCTTGTTTGGTTGGGATAGAATCTATTTGGATAAGCTATTCGGGGATTATGAGTATTTATTTTATCCACCCTCAATTTGGGATAACTAATACTAACTAATACCGGGATTAGTTATCCCGAGATTTTATTCCAACCAAACGTGGGATAAACCATCCAAAAATTAATCCCGGGACTGAAGCTAGGATAACAATCCCGGGTTATTCCAACCTGGGATTATTTATTTCCCTACCAAACGACTCCTATATACATTAATATTCTAATCTACGATAAATACCAAGTAACTCACAATGTTACCCTCAATTAAATAACTCATCTTTACCTTATCTTAATAACCATTCTGAGTCGAAAAAGGACTATTTACTTTGGACAAAGAGAGCTTTTAACAACAAAGGCGGAAATTAATTTCTCATGCTGCAAAGGTGAAAAAATAAAGGTAATCACTGACCCAAGATCTGGAAGGAAAAAGCAATTTTAGCTCAATAATTGTTATCACATACAAACAGGTCTCGTACCTTTACTAATCTGAATCCATTTGTTAAGTATCTCTTGATGTCATAGCTCTATGAGGAGTAAATAAAACTGGTAAAGTAGCAAGGAGTATGGTGCAAGCTACCATAGGATACAGTCGCTAATTTCTGCATGCTGCCTGATGTAGTCTCACTTTTTACTAGCCAATAGAACCTCTTCATTTTGATTTTTCAAAACATAGAAAGCTTTTCTTGAAATGCAAGTGAAGGCTTTAATATCCACATCATCTAGTGCCTAACAGATGATTTTCAAAGTCGCAATGGAAAGTAAATGAGTCGATCTTCATACTTTAAATCCCCCGCCATTCTTTGTGGGACAGAGGGATTATTAAATAAGTTATTATCATGTTATAGATGTGGTACCATGGTTCGTTCTTACAGTGTCAGAAATTTTTTTGCAGTGTGTTAATGTCACAATATTCTTCATAAAAATGAACTGTTTGTTAATAAAAATAAGTTCATTTATCTCTTTGAATGGTATTGGTTTTTAATCTACTCTTTTGTCTTGGCTTTGATATCTTCATTTATTTAGTAGTTCTTGTTTCCTTCAATTCCGTTGTAATTTAGATTGGTATTAACTTGTTTCTATCCTGGTTTTATTTAATAGGTACACTAGAAAACTTGTTGGAATGTGTTGAACAAGTTGAGGAGGAGCGAATTAGGAAGGTAATTTCTGCTAATTCACTATTGTGCTCTATTTTGCTTCTCTTGGTAGTGGCTCATCATATGAGATTCACCATCTCCAATCATCCTTTCATTAATATGTCCATTCAAATTGCCTCCTCCAGAGGAAGCCCGGTGCAAATTTGTCATCCCAGGGTATTGTTAAGAAACAGCAGCTGCACTTAGATTTAATATAACTCAATTAAAAAGTAGTATATAACAGTCTTGAATCATCTTGCTGATCTAGTATTACTGGTGACGTGAACAGGATCCGAATTACTCTGGCTGTGAATTATTACACTCTTAACTGTTTTGTCCTTTTTATTCCCTTAGCTTATACTATGATATGATTTCCCAATTGTTTTAGACCATGTCTATTTAATGGATACCATTGCAATTCACTCTGCTGAAAAAAGAGAAATATGTGCAGAAGAGAAGAAGAAAACTAGTTAATAATTTGTGATTTCTGACAATTTTTAAGATATTTATCTTCTGTTGACAAATCTGATTCTGTTCAGATTTAATCAGATCTGATTCTCTTATTCTGATCTTATTTTGATATGATCAGATCTCTAAATCCTAATTAGGCAGATTCTTATCTAATTTAGTTTCCAGCATTATAGAGATTTTATATAGTTCCCTTAATTGTATGTTTTCTAGTTAGGCTTCAGTTTGTGTATAAATACCTCGGTAATTGGCTGTGTAGATACACTTGAGAATTAACATAATCTCTCTTCTCAAAGTCTTCATGGTATCAAGGAGTTCGTGCCTTTTTAGGAGATAGTGTTTCCTCTCTCTAGCACTATTCAGCCGCTGTAAAGCTTTTCTCTGGTTTTCCTTTTGTTTTCTATTATTCTAGATTTTCTCTTGCCACCATGTCAGAAACTAATCCACACCTACAAATTAGTTCTGTGAAACTTGATGGTAGTGCCACTTATCTTACCTGGTCTAGATCCAGTTTATTATTTATCAAAGCTAGAAAGTTGCAAGGGTACATTAGTGGGGATAAGAAAAAACCAGCTTCCTCTGATCCCACCTACAACCTGTGGGACTCAGAGAATTCGCTTGTCATGTCATGGCTTATAAACTCTATGCAACTCCAGATTACCAGACAATATCTATTGCTAGACACTGCTGATAAAAGCTGGAATGGAACTAAGCTCACCTACTCATGCATGGGGAATGATGCACAAATATTTGAGATCTGTAACAAAGTCCATGGCAAGAATCAAGGTGAAATGTCAATTTCTCAGCATTTCTCTGAATTGAGTGGTTTGTGGAAAGAGCTAGATTATTATCAAGAATCCAAGCAGATTGTACGCAGGTGCGGATAGATGCTGATCGGGACCTTCTTAGCTTCCAGCCAGAGTCAGCAGTAAGGATGCAGTAAAGTTCCATAAACTGGTTGAAAAGGTGCAGATCTATGACTTCTTGGCTGGGTAGAACAATGAATTTGACCAGATAAGGGTTCAAGTACTTGGTAAAACCCCTTATCCTTCTCTTGAGGAGGTCTATTCATATGTCCACCAGGACAAAGGCAGAAGGAGTGCTATCTACACAATACCAATAGAGAAGTCTGGGTTGGCTGCTAGTGATTACTTAACACCAATTGAGAAGTCTGGATTGAACGTTGGTGATTCTCGTGAGCACCTAAAGGCTACCAATTATCATAAAGATATTATGATTATTGTGGGAAGCCGCGACATACCAAGGGAACTTGCGGGAAGTTACATGGTCGACCCTCTAGAGGTCATGGAGGAAAACGAGTCAACTCAATGAGAGCTCAAGAAAATTTGTCAGAGACAGTAGAGTCGTCTAAGGAGACAGCCTCTGCTGAATTTTTTTCCCCTAGTGAATTCAAGCATCTCAAGTCCTTTTTGTCCCAACTTGACTCCTCCTCCGGTGCAACATCTAATTTGGTGAAGTCAGGTACTGCTTTTAGCTGGAACAGGTTCAGTTTGTTGTGCTCCCAATATTGAGCTATCTTCTGTACTTCATGTCCCTCAGTTTCCAGTTAACCTTTTATCAGTCAGTACCACCACCAAAGCTCTAAACTGCAAATTGAGTCTTTTCCTGATCATTGTATCTTTTAGGATCTTCAAACAGGGAAGAGGATTGACAGTGCTAGAGTGCATGATGACTTATATATTGTTGGAAAGGAATCGAGGTGATGTTCGATGTCGAGGCTTTTTTGGAGAAAATAAGAATGTCAATGAAGAAATAATACGGTGGCATAGACGGTTGGGGAATCCATAGAAAATTATATCCTAGTTTGTTTTCAAGGATTGAGGGTGTTTCTTTGTTTTGTGATGCTTGTGAGTATGCTAAACATACTTGAAACTCTTATTCGTCAAGTGGGAGGGAACTTAGTCATTTGGAGAAGCAAGAAGCAAATTGAAGTTTCTAGATCAAGTGCTGAAGCAGATATAGAGCTATGACTCAGGGTGTCTGTGAACTTCTGTGGCTGCGAAAGCTGCTAGAAGAACTGAAATTATCTGGAGATGATAAATTATCCTTGTACTGTGACAACAAAGCTTCCATCAGTATAGCCCATAATCCAGTACAACATGACCGGACAAAACACATTGAAATTAATTGACACTTCATCAAGGAAAAGTTGGCAGATGATACCTTGAGCCTGTTCCATGTGACATCCAACAAGCAGCTAGCTGATGTTTTTACTAACGGACTTAGCAATAGAACCTTTCACAACTTAGTTTGCAAGTTGGGCATGTATGATATCTATGCACCAACTTGAGAGGGAGTGCTGACAAATCTGATTATCTGATTCTGATCATGTTTTTATATGATTCTGATATGATCATATCTCTAAATTCTATTAGGCAGATTCTTATCTGATTTAGTTTCCAGCATTATAGAGATTTTATTCTGTTTCCTTAATTGTATATTTCCTAGTTAGGGTTCAGATGTTCAGTTTGTGTATAAATACCTCTGTAATTGGCTGTATAGATACACTTGAGAATTAATAAAATATCTCTTGTCAAAGTCTTCATCTGCCAAATACCATCTTCTGGAATTGGAGTCACCTCGTTTTGTATATGGATCACAACATGTGTGTGTTTGTGTTGATTTGTATTTTGTAAGAAAATGGATTGTGGGCCTAACTCAACCCCAAAAACTAGCTCAAGAGGAGAGGATTGCTCAAACCATTTAAAGAGACCATTGATCCTGTGAATCCTCGATGTGGGAACTCTTCAACCCCCTCCCCACGCCCAGGGCTGAATATTTGGAGAGTGGACAATTTTTAATATGGGGGCTCAACATCCGCTAACAAGAATTGGGATGAGTATTGCTTTGATATAACGTAAAAAAATGAATCAAACCTAAAGTAGGCCATAGCGAGTATCAATCTTATGGATCAAAGCTGCATTTGAAAATCATAATAATGTGGTAGTTATATGTTTGTTTGTCTTCCCCTTCTAAAACAATTCTACTGTTGCATCTCTTTATTGGATCAAATTAGATGTAGTTTCATTTAAAATTCATCCAGTATATGCTGAAAATTACTTTTTTTTATTAGGTAAACATATCCTTCATAAACAAGGTAAAAAATATGACCACATATGAAGTGATGGTGGAGGTGGTTGGTAGAAATTGGCCGCAGTGGTGGTAGAGGTGGCGGTGTCGGCGGTGTGGTGGTGGCGGTGATGGCTGTATTATGATGATGGAGGTGGTATGTGTGATAACAACTGAAAATAGTGGTTGGCAACGGTGGTGGTTGTCAGTGGTTCTTTGATGATAGAGGTGGTTGGCGTCAATAGTGGTGGTTAACAATGGTGGTAGATGTGGTTGTTGCAACAATAATGGTGGTGGTGGTTTTGATGACAAAAGTGGTTAGAGGTGGTAGTTGGTGGGTGTGGACGGAGTGGTGGTGAAAATTATTTACACAAACATACCTCTTAATGGTATTAAGATTTTGTTGAAAATTTTAATAATTAAGACCTATTCAAACCAAATAAGTGATTAAATATTAATGAAAACAAAGACACTTAGGCTTCATTTGTTTTCATTAAGATTAAGACATCTAAATCTGACTGATTAAGATGTTGCCTCTAGATCTGAACACTGAATGATTAAAACTAGTTGTTTTTCAACATCTGAATGTGCATAATTTGTTTACTTATAAACATAATAAATATACAATTTAAATTAAAAAGTAATTAAATATTAAAAAAAATCTAAATTTAATAAAATAAAATTATTGTTTGATCAAAAAAATGAAGCATTTTTGTTTGCTAGTGATGGTGGAGATGATTTGTAATGGTGGTGGTGATAGTTATGATAGCGGAGATGGTTGATGTTGTAGTGACTAGCGTGATAGTAATGGTTGATAGTGGTGGTGATGGTGATTGTGATGGTGAATTTGTTGATGTTAGTAATTGGCTGCATTAATTGATGGTGGTGGCTAAAGATGTGTTGGTGGTAGTTGGCAGCACTACTAATAGTGATGGTGGAGGTGGCTGGTAACAGGGATTGACTGCAATGTTGGTAGTGACTTATAGTGGTGGTGGAGGTGGCGGCGATGACGGTAGTGGTTGAAAAATATATGGTGGGTGACGATGTGTTGGTGGTAGTTTATAGCGGTGCTAGTTGTGATTGTGGAGGTGGTTGGTAGTAGGAATTGATCATAGTAGTGGTGAAGGCAGCAATAATGATGTTTGATATAATTATGATGATGAAGGTGGTAGTTGTGTTGGGCAGCGATGGTGGTTGCCAATGGTGATTGTGATAAGAGAGATAGTTGGTGGCGGCGGTTAGTGGTTGGCGGCAGTAATGATGATGATGATTGTGATGACAGAGGTGGTAAGTGATTGTGGATAGATTGATCGTGAAAACTATCCACACAAATATACGTCTTGATGATATTAAGACTTTGTTCTAGAACTTAATGATCAAGACTTATTTAGACCAATTAAGTGTTTTAACATCTTAATGATAACAAATGCATTTAATGATCTAAGGTTTGAACCATTGTCCCCGGTGGCTAAAATCATCTCAAAGCTGAAGTGTAAATTCGTTGGCAATATGTCTACGCTGGTTCAAATCCAGCTCGGCCCAATAATTCGCCAATCCTCCATGAGATGATATAACCCCCTTTGTACTTCAGAAATACCCGATCCGGAGATAAAAAAAATCAGATTCAGCCCCCATTATGTGAACAAATGAGGCTTTAATGGTCAAAGGTCTGAACCATTAGATTCAGATCTCCATTAACTGCAAATAAATGAGGCCCTAGAGAACTCGTTAAGTGAACAAATAAGGCCTTAATGGTCTAAGGTCTAAACCATTAGATTCAGACTTCCATTAACTGTAAGTAAATGAGGCCTTAGAGAACTCCTAAATTGCCTTAAGAGTCAACCTATTCAATATTGGAATAAAATAAGCCTGAATAGACGAGTTGATTGATTGCTTGAATTTTTTCGAGAGGAGAAGATTCAGCTAGGATATCACTAAATCAATAGATATTGACTTGTTGGATTTAGAGAAGTGCTGATTCTATTTTTCATACAATTTATTCAAATCTAGTTAGGAAAGTCCATTGTAGGTTATCCGCAGTGATTATTTAGCTCCTAGTATTATGATCTTCATCTTCATTCTTCTATAAGAAGAAAATGTGTACAACATTTTTCAACTGGAAGTAATCAAAATGTTTTCCTAAAAAATATTTCTCTTTCTCATGGTATGTGAGAAATTAGAAGGAGAAGAGAATTTGAGAATTAATGTCTTGATTATTCCCTCAAGCTAATGGAATTAAATAACTGTTTTAGAAAATATTTAAAAAAAACTAATGAGACTATTACACAATCTCCTAATTGCCCAATTACAGGGATTTATAGATATTCTCATATCTACACTATCTAATTATACCATATTTAACACTCTCCCTCATGTTAGAGCGTATAAGTCATATGCTCCTAGCTTGCCACAAATATAGTCAATTTTGGATTCTCAAAGTGATTTTGTGAAAATATCTATTAGTTGATCTTTTGAGTTTACAAAACTCGGTGGCGGTGTATCTAGACTCAATCTTCTCTCAAATGAAGTGACAATCTATCTCAATGTGCTTTGTTCTTTCATGAAACTCGACATTAGAAGCGATATGTGGTGCAACTTGGTTATCACAAATCAATTTCATTGGTTCAACTCCTCCCATCTTCAACTTTTGGAAAAGTTGTCTCAATGATATAAGCTCACTCGTAGCCAATGACATAGCTCAATACTCTGCCTCTATGCTTGATCTAGTCACGACATCTTGCTTTTTGCCTTTCCAAAAGATTAGATTGCCTCCAATTAGAACACAATAACCTGAAGTGGACTGCCTATCAGAAGGAGATTTTGGCCAATCTGCATCAGAACACACTTCAATGTGGGCGTGTCCCTTGTCTTCATAAAGTAAACCTTATCCCGGAGAGCTTTTGATATATCGCAGAATGCGAATCTCAACATTCCAGTGACTATTACAAGGTGATTGCAGAAACTGCTAACTACACTAATAATAGTTGAGATGTCTGGTTGTGCGATCGTAAGGTAGTTGAGTTTGCCAACAAGTCTCCGATATTTTCTAGGATCTTTAGAGGCTCCCCTATCTTGGAATAAGCTTAGTGTTTGGATCTATGAGAGGTCCACTTGCAACCCAACATACCAGTGTCTTCCAAATGTCCAAGGCATGTGTCCTTTGTGTAATAGCAATACCGTTGCCAAACTATGCCACTTCAATGCCTAAAAAGTATTTTAGCTTGCCAAATTCCTAGTATGAAAGTGACTTGAAAGGTGCTGCTTAAGTTGAGCAATACATTCATGATCATCACCTATTATAATAATATCAACATAAACAATTCAAAAGTTTCATTTGCCATGAGAAGAATGCCTATAAAATACAAAGTGATCAACTTCTGTTTGGAACATTCCAAGTTGTTGGACAACAGCTCAAAAACGACCGAACCATGCTCTAAGAGACTGCTTGAGACCATAAAGGGATCGACAAAGTCTACATACTAGTCTGGACTCCCCATGAGCAACAAACCTTGGTGGTTGCTTCATATAAACCTCTTCATCAAGTTCTCCACTAAGGAATGCGTTTTTGATGTCCAGCCGAAAATGATTGCTTCCATTGAGAAGACAGGTGGAGGCCATCTTGGCAACTGGTGAGAAAATATCTCCATAGTTAATGCCATAAATCTGAGTGTATCCCTTGTGGGTTCCTTAATTTTCTTTCTTCCCCATGAAGGAAATAAGATAATTAGGCGGTATGCCATATGTATATGTATTTTAGAACTCCATCGAACGACACATGCATTTTGTTATTATTTCCAATTTTAGCAACCAGTCTCGCTTTGAGACGATCAATAGCCCACTGAAACCTACCTTAACTGTGAATACCCAACGACAACTATCATGCAAAGCAGTCATTTCCTCAATCATGTCTTAATACTAACCTGGATGAACAAGTGGTGCTGCCTAATAATAAAGGCATGATATGAAGGTGACAGTCGATGATAACTTAAATAAGTATAAATGGAAGTTTGATTGGCAGTAGTTCTAGTACCTTTACGAAGAGCAATGGGAAGATCATTTGATGAGTGCTCGACCGAAACACGAGACATTGTTGGAGCAGGTGATGAGTCACCGAAGTGCTCTGTGTAATTGTATCAGAATTGGAAATACCAATTGGATTAGCAAACTCATAAGGAGGTTGAGGTCGTCGGGGATAGACCTTAAGAAACGGAGGTGGCTCTGTGTACCTGTTTCAATTAGATGTTTGTTATTTCGTTCAGCAACTACATTTTGTTGAGGAGTATGTGCACAAGAAGACAAGTACAATATGCCCTGGGATGACATAAAAGAAGAGAAGTAGTTAAATATTCTCTGGCATTATCATTGATTAACTACCTAATAGAAATGCCAAATTGATTGCGAATTTCAGCATAAAATTTATGAAAGATAGAAAATAATTCAGATTTATTTTTCATCAGAATAACTAGGTGCACCAAGAATAGTCCTCAATAAAAGTCACAAAATGATGAAATTCTAAGGAAAAACTGACACGACTTGGACTCCATATATCTGAATGAACAATTTCAAACATAGAGGTGGTTGTATTATTGGCGCGCTTTAGAAAGAACACGAGTGTGCTTCCCAAGCTGACACGACTCACATTCTAACAAAGATAAACTAGATAAACTGGGAACCATCTTCTGTAATTTCAAGTGACTCGGATGACCTAGTTGATTATGGAGCTATTCAAAGGAAGTAGCAGAAGTGAAAGCCACATGTGGTTTTGGATGGATAGCAGGTATAATCCCTGTGACTTGTGTCCTTTACCAATCATCTGTCTTGTACTCCAATCCTACACAAGAACAAAGTCATCAAAGAAGGTTACACCACAATTTAGGTTTTTGGTTAATTTGCTAATGGAAATAAGATTATATGGACATTCAAATGCAAAAAAGGCAGATTTTAAAGGTATGGAAGGCAAGAGGATGAGCTATATCTATCTCTTTTACTATATTATTTGATCCATAAGCCAAAGTAACCGCAGAGAGGATAGAAGGGGTAGTAACAATAGAAAAAGTATTTTTGTTACCAAAAATATAGTTTGAAGCACCAGAATCAGAATTCATTGTTCCTGAGAAGAAGATTGTGCAACATAAGCAAAGGAGTTATCAGGTTGCATTGTGCAAGCAACTAATGAAGTTGATAACTGTTGCCTTGATGTTTGATACAGAAGGTAGTCATTATAGTCTACTCCAGTTAAATTGATAAATTGAGATGATCATTCCTAATATTAGGTGTGTGCAGAATACCATCTCCATTATAAGCCACATTTTGTTGCGTGTTGAAGGCGATCATTATTGCATGGAGGCTTACCATGAAGAAGCTGACATTCCCTTCTTACATATCCGCCCTTATTTCAATGAGGGCAATGTAAGAGGAGAAACCGACATTCCTCTCTTACTTGTCATCCCTTTTCACAATGAGTGCAATGTTTATTGTTCCTCGATTTTCCTTTTCTATGTCCACCTTGAAAATTGTTAGGTTGAGCCGCCATGATAGATGCATCATAGGAATTTACCTCTAGTGGTGCAGATGTGATGTGTAGTAATCTGAAAAATACTTCTTTCAAGGTAGGAACAGATGGACTAGAAATTATCTAGTCACGAACTGAGGTGAGATCTGCTTGCAACCCAATCAAAGCCAAAACCATAAAGAACCTGTCACTTTGCATCTCCTGATCATCCAATTTGTCGGTAAAAGGAATAAAGAGAATCAAAATTATACTTCAAGGCATCTACCCGACCCTAATAACTTGCCATGTCTTGTTGATTCTGCTATAGATGAACAATATCTAACACAACTTTGTAAATGAGTTGTATGTCGTTTATGTATAAAGTTTTGGCTTTGTTTCACACTTTGCAATAAGTCTTACAAGACTAAAACAAATTTAACAACTTAGGATCAAGTGAATTCCACATAAGACTGCACAAGTGTGCATCTATTTTAATCCAAGTAACCCTATCAGTTGATGCAATGTCACTAGAACTTTCGATCAAGTGATTGTCATAGACCTATAAACCATAATTCTATAGAAGCATCCCACAAAGTTTATTGCCACTACCATCTAGTTTTATGGTAGTAGTTGTAGGTGATAGTGCGGAAGAGAAAGTTGGCCTTCTAATATTCAGTTTGTCATTATTTTCAGGCGTTTATATATATATATAACAACTATTCTTGAATTATCACCAAAAAGCCATAGAAATCAGCGGTAACAGAACAGAACAAATTTGGCAGAAAACTCTGATTGATGAACAGAAGAGAAATCCAGAAGAAACTGATCACTTGGTGAAAAAGGAGATCGAGTCGACCATGGAGGAACCAAAATTTGCCAGAAGAAGTGGCCGGAGATGCTGTCCCAATACGGTCGAATTAGCAGACCAAATTGTGAACTATATTTTCCTTTCTTTTTCCCGTTTCTTTGATTCTATTCTGCAGAATCTGTTTTTGGAGAAAGAGATGGAGAATTAGAGAAAGGAGGGTTCTGATACCATGAGAAGTTTAGACGGAGAAGAGAAGAGAGGAATTAACATCTTGATTATTTGCTCAAGCTAAGAGATATATCCCATTAGCTTGAGGGAATAATCAAGAAGGAGAAGAGAAAGACTTGATAATGGGCTTTCTTGTATGCCATATACACCAACTGCCTGTCGGACTACTAATTTACTTACAAAAGCACAATAAAAGAAGCAAATAGACAGTTTGATGAGCAAGCTGACAATGAAAGCTTTGGTGGAGAGTGTTGGAGAATAGAAGATTAATCCAGGATACTAACAGTAATTGAATCAGTGTAAATTGTATACTTGCTGATTTTCAGAGATTTGCTTTTTGTATTATTCTGTACAAATTTACTCATGTACATTGGGAGAGCTCATTATAAGTTAGCTAGTTTGTTTAGCTCCTTGTGTTTTGCTCTTTTTCTCCCATCAGAAATAGTTATGTACTAAATTCTTTGCATGAGCAATAAAAAATTCTCCTCGTAATTATTTCTCTCATAATCTTAAAGTTAAATTTGCATTAATTTACTGGCCTTTTAGTATGATATACTCCCTCCCTCCCAATTTCTATGTTGTAGTTTGACTGGGCACGGAGTTTAAGAAATATGAGAAGACTTTTGAGACTTGTGGTCTAGAACAAGTTAGATGATTATGTGGCTATAAATCATCCCATTAAGGGTGAAATAGACATTTTAAAATTAGATTGTTACTAAATATAGAAATGTGTCATTATTCTTTTTGGGACTGACTAAAAAGGAAAGTGCGTCATATAAATTGGGACAGAGGGGGTAATGATATTCTCAGAAAATAATATTTTATTTATCCTTGGGTTGGAATCTGTAATAATACCTCTAACAATGTCAATTTGGCAATATGATTTAAGTAACTCCCTGGTTTCTTTTTGAAAAGGAACTCCTTTTAATCATGAGATCAAGAAGAGCAGTGTTCAGAATTTCTTGATTCCTTTTCTTTTAATCTCAAGATAAGCACAGATTTGTATTCCTTCATTGATATTCTTGTTTGTGCTAATGATTTCTTCATGGAATTATGCATATTCCTCCTCTCCGTATGTGATTCCTTCCACATTTTGATTCTTCTACTTCTGAAGAGTAGGTGAGTGATAAATTAAACTCTTAATTTGACTGGTTAATTTTCTTTCAGACATTGCTATCCAATGCGGAGCTGGCTAGACTAAGCAAGGATCTAGTATGTAGCTTTTTCCCTATAATATGTTGTTTTTGCCTCAAAATTTATCCTGCTGACTAATTCTGTCAATTTTGCAGGCAATACTACGATGTGATCTTCCATCCTACATGGTTCCTTTTGTTCCTGATGACTTGATATTTGAGAAACCAGCGGTGAGTTAATCTTAATATGAAGCAGCTATTCCTCTAGAAATCTAAGTGCTGCCTATGTTTGGGTGCAACTCAGCAATTCACTTAGAATCAATGTCCTTAAAAGTATCTCCATGTTCATTGATGGTTAGTAAGCTATTCAAGTGTTGACTAGAGTGCCAACATCCAACCATCCAAGTTTGCAGTGAGTTCAGGGCACTTCAGGGAGTTGGAACTTCTAAATTTCTCGCACCATATTTCTAATATAAATGTAGTTATTAATTGTAAAGTGTGTTTGCCTTCTAGCCCAAATTTGTTTTAACTTTTTTTCAGCCTATAGATGCTCCTTGGAAGCTGTGTTGCTAGGACTCTTCAAAGTTTTCAACGGGTTTGTCGTATTCTCCAAATATAGTGTATTTTTGAATAATCCGATGCGGGTGTGACAACATTTTTGGAGAGTCCAAGCAATATAGCTTGGAAGGATAAAATTTGACTTGTAATTGACTACGCATTGTTCAACAATAAATGTTCAATCAGTGAATTTCAAGGTCCACAATTGACAGCAGCAGGAGCAGTCCATACATTTAAAAGCACTTTGTCTGTCTTAGTGTTTGTTGTGATAGTTTTGATTGGACTGATGCCTCAACCTTGTCTGGGCTACTTCAAATTTTCCAAGATTGGCTCTTTTTCTGAAGATAGGTTTTTCCTATGAGTGTGTATATTGTATTGAAGCTTGAATTTATGTAGTTGGCAACAAGCACTAGAAAATCAGTTGAGGAACTAGTCAAAAAATAAAACTAGTGCTGATGCTTGTATGTTTGCAACAATCTGAAAGCTGAGATTTTGGATGCAGGATGGCGGCGAGAAATTTACTAGCCTCTTAACGGCTATTAGTGCATATGCTGAAGGATTTTCCGCGGATACCATAATTAGAAGAGCTTTGTATTTGTGGAACAAACTTGAGAAGCAAACTGCAGATACCATTCCCCAAAAAGTTGTATCAGCCTGATAAGAGACTCCCGAGTCCTGAAAACTAATGGTGATGCAAAGAGTTCCCCAGTTCTTGTGTGTATAGCTTTTTTGGGTTGTATGAGATATTAAAGAGTAGTTTAGCAGTGTTGTTATAATTGCTTAACACTAACGGGCGTATCTGTAATTGTCTAGACCAGTGGCGTGGGTTGTGCAACTAGACCTCTGATTTGGCTGTGCCTTCTAGAATCTCAATACAATGAGCCCTCTTCCTAAACACACTCTGCAACTCCTAAAAGATACAGGTTGTAGATGCATTGCATGTAAAGGATTCCTTCATCTTTCAATGAGAATAGCTGCAATTTGCATGGTATCAGAGTGTTTATCATAATTTTTGTTTCATCCGATGTTGAGGCTTATATTATGTTGTCCATAGTTGCAGGCGTGGGTGGGTGGGGGTTGAAATCCCACATCGGTGGGATGTGGTTCTTTGGTGGCCTTATATGGCTTTGGTCACTCATCTTTTGAGCTAGCTTTTGGGTGGAGTTAAATCTTGGATCCTTTTCTTTATATGGGATAATGTGGATATGCAACATCAGGTGTGTTTGTTACCGAGAAAATATTTTTCAAGTTTTTCATTTTTGATTGGTCAAAACTTTTGAAAAATATTTTCTTTAGAAAAACAATTTTTAAAAAATGAGAAAAATGATTTCACTAGTGAAAGTAGAAAAAACAAGTTATGCAAGTGATATTCCACCTCATTTGTGTCTTTTCTACCCTTAAACATACCTTTTCTTCACCATCACGCCCTAGTCCCATCCTCACCACCACACGCCCTCATCTTTTATAGTGTTTATTTAAATTGTATACAAATATTTTGAGGATAATAGTTTTTGCTTACCTAATGAATACGAGAAAATAAAGTAAGAAACATACTTATTATTTTTCATATCGCACATATCCTAGACCACATCATGTGTTGTACTTGTAACTTTTAGACACGCCTGGAGTTGCTTTATGTTGAGTGTTCTCTTGACTTTCTTATCATAATTGGATTTTCCTTTTTCTAAGATGAAAACACAAATTTTTTATATTCAGTCACAAGCTGGTGGAAAATATCTATAATTAACATAAAATAATATTCCACGTGAATCAAATGAAGTATGACTGACCATTTCCTAACATTCGATAGCTTCAGGGCCAGAATTGATAGAGAGAAATAGGGAGAAATTCTGGGGACACAAAGGAAGAACTATTCCCTTGTTGAATTCCGACATACTTGGCTAGAATTTTCCCGAAGAAAGAAGCTTGAATGATCGGAACTGGTGAGGAACCCTAGGCTTTGCTTGAGAGCTCAACTCTTTTATCTTTGCCAAGATGCTTTCTCAACGATCTTTTCTCATCCCGAAGTTGATCTCTTGTCCTCTACTGACCCACCCCAATCAGCATTACTATAGATTTCAACTCTCCCATACCCATGATTAGTATAGAAATCATTTTTCGCAAGGTTTTGTAATTGACATGTCCCAAACGGGAATGCCATAAATCATTTGACTCAATCAAGTAAGAAGAAGCTGTAATTTTATTGCTTTCAACAACAATTACATTCAGTTTGAAAAGGTCCTCAGTTAGGTAACCTTTTCCTATATACACATCATTCTTACTTGTAACAGTATGATTTGAAACAAGAACATACTTAAATCCATTCTTAATGAGAAGACTAGCAGAAACTAAGTTATGTTCCAGAAATGAGGACGAACTTAGTTTCTGTTGGTCTTCTCATCAAGAATGGATTTAAGTGCGTTCTTGTTTCAAATCATACTGTAATAAATAAGAATGATGTGTATGTAGGAAAATGTTACCTAACTGAGGGCCTTTTCAAATTGAATGTAATTGTTGTTGAAAGCAATAAAATTACAACATTTTCTTACTTGATTGAGTCAAATTATTTATGGCATTCTGATTTGAGACATTTCAATTATAAAACCTTGCAAAAAATGAGTCTTTTGTGACTCCTTATATTGCTAGTAGCTTTGGAGTTAGTATCGAGACTCTGTCAGAACCATTTTCAGTTTCTACTCCTGTTGGTGATTCAGTTGTAGCTAGGCGGGTGTATAGAGGATGCCCGGTCACTATGGCCAATCTTTTCTCCTGTATGAAAAGGTCTGCTTTCTATAAATTGAGGTTCTTTCCCTCTAACTTCTCAATGTAACCCTAAGGGTTCTGAGAGTCTTGTTTAGGGGAGAGACTTTGTAAGACATACGTATTACACTGCTGACTGGGTGAATCTATTTTTATTTTGAGTGAATTTTGTGAAGTCATTTCTTTTGATATTTTGTGTTGTTTCTTATATAGTGGATTGCCCATCTCCTCTTATGGATGTAGGTCAATTGATCGAAAGTTATTGTGTCTCTTCTAATATATTTTTTGTTTGTCTTTTTATTTATCATCTTTCAAGGTTTGATGTGTTAGCTTTTGCATGTCACCTTATTATTTTGGTCCTAACAAGTGGTATCAGAGAGAGATTCAAAACGAATGTTCATCTTGACAGATTTAGTTCTAGCCGCAACTTATTTGACGATGTGAAGAATTTTTGTTTATGAATTTAATTGGAGTATACTCTGCGTAGAGACAAAAATTTAGTGGATGATTCATAAAGGTCCATTTATAGGTCAGGGCCATAAAGGCCTATATGAGATCCTAACAACGTCATGGCATGCTCAGTTATTTCTTAACTTAGCTATCTTAGGCTCTTTAATCATTGTTGTAGCTCATCATATGTATTTCATGCCCCCTTTTCCATATCTAGCTATTGACTATGGTACACAACTGTCATTGTTCACACATCACATGTGGATGGGTGGATTTCTCACAGTTGGTGTTATCGCGAATGCAACCATTTTTATGGTAAGAGATTATGATTCAATTACACGAGTACAATGATCTATTGATTTGGAAATAAAATTTTGATCTGTTGAAGATTATGTGAAGAAGGTGGAGCAAATTTATTTTACTAGAAATTCAGGCTAAGGGAGAGAACTGTTGGGTATTCACCTTGACTTTTTTACCATAATTGAATTTTTTTTTCTTAAAACACATAATTTTTTCATATTTGGTCAATCCATTCTCCTGTAAGAAAAAGTCTGGACTCTATAAATTGAGGCTTCTTTCTTCAAAATTGGTAGCATCACAATGTAGTCCTAAGGGCTTTGAGAATCTTGTTTACTGAAAGAATTTGTGAGACATAAGTGTTATACTGCCATTTGTGCAAACCTCTTTTTATTCTAAGTGAATTTTGTGAGGTTACTTCTCTCGATTTGTACTCTCTTTTATATAGTGGATTGCTTATTCTTCTTGTGGATGTAGATTGACTGACAGAATCACGTTAAGTTATTGTGTCTCTTTTGATATATTTCTCGTTTGTTATCTTATTTATCGTCTTTCGAGGTTTGATGTATTAACTTCTTCATGAAACATGACTATTTTAGTCCTATACTTCGCTGTTGAATAAAGCTACGGAGCTTGAGAATTATGCATCATGAAATATATCAATGAAGAACAATCTTGAAGTAGAGAAAAAAAGTTATTGACTATCCAACAAATGAATAGCAAAAAAAAAAAGTAATAGAATAAAAGTGCAAAGACTTATGCAAATGTTTATTTCATCAGCTTCATTATTTCATCAGAAACTGAAAATCCTCACAGGATCGACCACAATGACATTTCTTCACTGAAGATCAATACAAGATGTCGTGCTCTTATTTTGAACTAGTCAAAATATGTTTTCAATGTCTATCTTTTCTACTTGATTTTGAAAGATTTAGAGTTGACATCTAAGTTTTAGAAAAATATTAGAAAAAATATTTGTGAAAATATAAAACTCTATTTTAGTCTGCGAAAAACCATTTGAAATTCTGAGTAAGGATTTTATTTACTTCAAAGGGAAGGTGTTAGGCACCCCTCGAAACCTATCCAAAGATAGTCCTTAAACTTAACCTAAGATATATCAGGAGAAATATTTATCTCATTATTACCTTCTAAAATGTGTTAAAAGAGTGATAAAAAAAGAGCTAAAGTGATTTGAAAATAATTTAAAATGTATGAGGTATGAAATATATATACATGATATACATGAAATATATGAAATGATATGCTTATGACATATAAGATATGCATATATTAAATAATGGTTATTGAAATAAAGTGAAAAAAACATTACAACACAATTTAAAATTAATTTTATATTGAAATATATATGAGGCATGTAGAAAATATAAATAATATACATGTGTATACGAAAGTGATGTACTCATAATAT
>JACEIK010003495.1:146947-164217 GCA_018107945.1 Datura stramonium | reverse complement strand
CAACACATGCTCCTTAGCTTTATTTTTTTGGGTACTCAGACTTCCCCTGCGCTGCACACAAAATAACAAAAATAGTGACACTATAGAAAATAATAAAACTACATTATTACAAATTGGGTTGCCTCCCAACAAGCCTGATTTAATGTCGCTGCACAATGCCATCAAGTTTAACCACTTTTGCTTCCACTTTGAGCTTTGAATTTCACCCCTAGTTTCTTTTCCAATTTCCTATTATGCTCAAAGGGCGGTGGTGTAAACATAAAGGGACCAAGTAATAGATATTGCCTCTTACCCTTCTTGGCCCTTAAGTAAGGAATGTCGTAATGTGTCTTTGGAATAATAGATTTTAGAATATATGAGCATTGTTCCTCATCCATACATCTTCCCATAGGCTTGGAAGTCTCTATTTCTAGGTTTTCAACAAAACACAATGTCGAAAAGTGTTTAGAATGAGGACCAATACGCCTAACTCCAAGATTGCAATATGCTTGATATCCTCACTTTTATCCACCTCCTCAGCATCGACATCCACCAATAAAGAATCATCTAAAAGTTTGGATTCTTCTTATTTTTCCATACATTGGCTAGTATCCACCACTCTTTCTAGTTGGGCCCCAGGCGCCCCACCTTTTTCATTCAAAAGACCCTGCAGGTCATGGATACTTGAGCCAACTTGGCTAATCTCTTATCTGAGCTTCTTTTCTTCCCCTTGAGGTTCCTCTTGATTATTGGCAAAGACAGTGACTTGAAAAACATTACAAGTCGTAGTCTCAACTATCATCTCTGTGCACTTGGCACTCATCCTTTCTAGGGCTTCTCCCTATTCAATAAGCTGCTCCCTTATTACTTCCTATGCTCCAAGATCAGCTTTTCCATATTGTTTATTTGAGCATGATGTTCCTTCTCTTCATTATTTCTGTAAGCATAAAAACAATAGGAGGATCATAATAGAGGCTTGAGGAAAAGGAATAAGAACTTGGGCAAGGGATCAAATGTCCATCTAGACCACCACATACACCATAAATATTACAGTGTTGCCACTAGTGGGGTCCTCTACAATTCAGACACGGATCACAAAAATATGAATACCCAACATTAACTCATGTATATACTAAGATGTCATGTTAAGAAGAGAGGTACGATACTAAAAAAGAAGAAAAATAAAAATCTATACACTATATACAGAATAGAGAAATAAAAATCCTAACCTACAAATGATTAAACAATATTCAAGTCCCCGACAACAGTGCCAAAAACTTGTTGTCGCCCAAGCGCATGTTGTCGTCATGTAATATAGGATTTTGAGTCCAGATATCATACCCAAGAGACTTATCAATTTAATCATTATAAGGTTGTACTTTGATTTCACCAATTTACAAAACAAGTAAACTGAAGATTGGTTTGGAAAATTAAAACTACTAAAACTCAAATATAAAATTAACTAAAACTAATGCAAGCTTGATCATTTTTTGGTAATGATGAGAGATTAGGGCAATGGAACTTAGTTGGTTTCAAGTTGAGTTTTTCAGACTTAGTTAAACTAGCATGATTCTTCCTATGTTTGTTAGTTCCAAGTTACTATCCCATTTCTTACCACTATCCCTAGCATCCAAGAACTCTTTTATGAACCCTAACACCAATATCCGTATGTTCGTAGGAGAACAATGAAACTACAATTATGCCAACTTGTATTTCAACTATACGGTGTTGAAGGGTATATCTCTATCCTCAATAACAACTTATGTCCTATCATCAATAGGTTAAAGAGTTTTTAAATTCCCGTTTTTAATTTATTTTTAACCCTTTCAATTCCCTTTTCCAAGTTCAATTGAAAGCCAACAGATTACTTACAAGGTGGTCAATCTCATAAATAATAAATTAACAAAAATAAATACAAACAACCATAATTGATGAATCAACATCAAATTTAATTAGTCTTTCAAACAATCAACCATTCACCATAGCCACAACCTTAGAATATGAGTTTAGCCACTCATAGACAAGTGGAAAATCAAATATTTAGTCATCATCATATGAAAATACGAAGTAAAGAAGAGAAAACCTAATTGTAGAACTTTGTCTTCCTTCCAAACGCCTTACAAGCTTTTATGAATGAACTACGGAATAAAATATGAGTAAAGACTACTTTAAGAAGTTCAAAACTTCTTAAAAAATGACCTAAGGCCTCTACTTATAGATGAGCCTTCAAATGATGCTTCTGCCCTTCAACACTTGATTTTTAAAATTAGCATTTTTTGCCCCGAAATGACCTAGGTGAGCTTCCGCTCTTATCTCGCCACAAACTAAGTCAAATTTCAAGTAATTTCAGCTCCGGATAGGCTCTGGCGCGGGGCGCCACTAATCTCAAAAAAGTTTTTGAAGTGCAATTTCTCTGAATTTTGAGGGCTGGCGCGACATGCCAATTGTAACACCAGGCTGAGATTCTTGTTCTCTCAAGTTTGGGACTTGGTACGGGATGCGAATCATAGTACCAAACCCATTAGATCATCAAATCTTCATTTCTTGCATCATTTTGAGCCCATTTTCCTTAGTTTCCTGCTCAAATCAACTCAAATTATTTGTTAGCACATAAAACACACACATACATGAATATAAGCATAAATTTTAAGGATTATGAACTCAAAACATGATTAAACATGGGTAAAAACATGGACAATGGGTATAAGAATATGCCCAACATTACCACCCCACACTTAAAGCATAGTTCTTCCTTGAACCATCTTTAAAACACACCTAAACTCATGTTTCACCATCACACTTGACACCTCTATCAACTCATACTCAATAGACTAGCATGGATCACTCATAGAGTGGTTTATCATCATACAAAATTTCTCACAAAGCACATAGAAAGATTTCACAATAAACAACACACAACCTCAATAAATGACTCATATTTTCAACACAAATGGCAAACATGATTAAGTGTGACACATGAAACAATTAGTATACCAAATTAGACCTCTTGTGTCCCTCACTTTTAGTGATGTTCCTCTCTCAACTTCATCAATGTAAAGACATGGAACACAATAAGTAAGGCACACTCACACTCACAAATGATGTAATGCATATATGTATTCATACCATAGGCTTGCCCTTCATGTATGTTAAGACTACCTAATTGCTTCAAGAGATTAAGATCAGAAGGACTTTTCTTGGTGGTAATATCGGCTAAGGGACAGGTAGGATTGATATTTCATTTTATAGTGACTACCACCCTAAGCACTTTTAAGATATCTTTCACTTTTCTTGTCCACCACCTCATTCCTTATTTGTTCACCCTTCATCTACTCACCCTTGTCTTTTCGTTTCATGCCCTATTTTTCACTACTTGACTGCTAGTTTTCTTAATAAAAAAGAATCACTAAGGATTATGCAATTAGATCTCTCTTTTTCAATTCCCTAGCAACGAGTAAACAACACAAGTTTTGTGGGCACCCCTCCTTCTCACTTTTCTTTTCTTACCACAATTTTTTTTTATTTTTCCCCTGCAATATACCTTAGTGGAACTTAACTTTCAATTGTTAAAGTGCCTAAGACTACTTTGGATGAAAAATCTGAGGTCTCACAAAAAGAAGAAAGATTAAACTACTTTCATGGCTAAGAATGATTAGGAAGATAAAACAACTATAGGAAAAACAATGGTTTCTTCAAAGAAATATCTTGATCATCTCTCAACTCCATACCAACTAGTTATCCTACATACACTAAGGCAAGTTATATATGCTATAATATATACATATGAAGCAATTCAGCTCACCTCTCATGGAAACAAGAATCTAATCGGTTTCTATAGCTACACATTCACACAATCATATTGAATGACAAGTTTATTCACAATTGATCCCTAAAGATATGTTGAGTCAACTTAAAGAGATATGTGCATCTATCATGGATACTCACTCATCCAATAAAGATGATCACTCTATTTACTCCAGCATAGCACCTAAGCGGAATATCAACAAGCATAAAGTGGATGACCCATGACTCAATCTTAAAAGATATAAAAACTATGATGAAACTTCCCTTAAGATGGTCGTCATCCATCTATCATAGGTAACATCATTACTCATCGACTACAATGACTCCGGAAAATAAAAAATTACCCGGTTCAAAGGGTTTTTCCTTCTGCAAAAAATCGAGACCATGAGAAAATCGAAGGACGGATGAGACATGCCATTTTCAAAAATTTCAACTAAACTTGATGGAATGCTCACCCTTAACCTCAAAATTTAGGGGATATCCCCTCACCCCACACTTAAAATCATGCTCTATCCTTAGAGCAACTAAAATGTAAATATCATACAAGGGTGAGAAATACTCCCTGAAGCCCTCTAGGTCCTAGTTAGCAGTATGTCTTTTGGATTCACAAGTCACATGATCCCATACTTAAGAACAACACGTGCTCCGTAGCTTTTCTTTTTTAGGTACTCAAACTTCCCCTGCACTGCACACAAAAGAACAAAAAAAATATAAAACTGACATTGTAGAAAATAATAAAAACTACACTATTACAAATTGGATTGCTTCCCAACTATCGCGTAATTGAATGTCACGGCACAAAGCCATCAAGTTTCACTTCTTTTCCTTCCACTTTTAGCTTATACATTTCACCCCTAGTTTCTTTTCCAATTTCCTATTATTCTCAAGGGGAGGCGATGTGTTATACCCTGGGAACCCAAGGATTAGACCCAAAAGTCAAATGGGGAAAAATCTAGAAAATGTTGATGCAGTGCAGAGAGAGTCGTTAGACGACTCCTCAGGATACCCCATGAGTCTTCAGGTGACTCGTAAGAAGGTTGGACTGTGTGTAGGAGTTTGAGGTCCCCACAGGCCTGGGAACGACTCGTGGTTAGCTACCACGAGTCGTCAGGTCCATCGTAGGGTAAGGTTGAGGATTTAAGTAAGGATGAGGTACTGTACTTGAAGGAAGGTGACAATGACTCGTTATCACTTTTGATGAGTTGTTGAGTAACCCGTTATGATTCCAGTCGATCGGATATCCAGTGTACTTGACGGGTGACCTGATGAGTCGTTTCGGTCATGACGAGTCGTCAGGTAACTCGTTAGGGTCACCTGGCAGTTATTTCCTATGAATTAGTAAGGGCCTTCTCGTAATTTCCTACGCACCTAATACCTAAACTACGTCTTTTTGAGGTCGAAATAGGGACTTTTAAGGGAAGATCATTCATGATAAACCTCATTTGACACATGTAAGAGTAGAGAGGAAGGCGGAAAGGGATTCAAGTGTTCTTCTTCAGTTCTTCAAGTTTCCACCTAGGGTTCTTCAAGGGAGTTAAGAATCATGAAATTCCAGGTATGTGGAGTTTTGAATGGGTGGTTTAGTCCCTACCCATGCCCAATTACTCCCACATTCTATGTTAAAAGTTACCAAGACTTGATGGTTCATAACCCAAATGTATGTTTTCATCAAAATCGATATGAGCATGTTGAAGTATGTATAAAATCATGGGTTTCATATTATTGGGATGTTGCACTTATTTTATTCAATATTTGAAGATTAAATCCCTAAAAGCACATGTGCCCAAATCATGGGGTTTTAGTGAAATCATGGTTATGGTGATTTCTCAAGCATGATATGAACATTTGAATTTTAAGCATGTTTTCAATTACTCATATTATTATGATCATGTTTCCTATAAATCAAGCATTTCAAGTATGATTGAAATTATGGGCATTGCCCACATGTCTCTTATGATTTATGAACTATGATTTTGGCCGATCCACAGGCCCACTTCCATGACTAGTATTAAAAATTCTAAAGCATTTTATGATTATCACGATTTAACTAGCCATTCATATCATGTATGGATTTTTATGAGCACGTTGCATATTTTGGGATTAGTACTTAACATCGAGTAGGTTCGGGGCCTAGGTTACGTCCCGAATCTCAAAACTACATGCCACCATAGGTTATGTTTAGGATCTCCTTAGTGATTGTCCCCCATGCCCTACGGGGCCCTCATGAGTGATATCTCACCTTTCATGGTTCATACCCTTGGCAAGGAATAGACGACCTCCCGACTTGGTTTATACGTCGTCCTCCATGTGTGCTCGTATGGGGTATGTCAGTTGTAGAAATCTCCCACTGTTCCTCATGTTTTAATGCATGTATGATTATGTTCTTTTGGCTCAAGTCGTGTTTTATGAAACGTCTTCCCTCGTGTTATGACTACAAAAGGTTTATGAATATTTTGGAAATGTTGAGCCTTACTATATAATTATGATTTCAGTCTTTGTAATCATGATGTACCCAATCCTATAACTTTTATGTTTTTGAGTATTGTTTTGCATACCTCACATACTCAGTACATTACAAGTACTGGCCCGCATATTTTCTATGTTGTATCATTTTATGATACAAGCTCTGGTACACAAATTCAGCATCGCTCCTAGCTTGCTCTCAGATCTTCTCTCAGTTCTCAGTGGTCAGTCCTCATGGTTTGAGGGCTTTGTGTTTAGGTCTTGTTTGTCTTATAGTTTGCAGTATGTCGGGGTTAGTTGGGGTCTTGTCACTTCAACTCGTCTATTATGATTAGAGGCTTTCAGACCTACTTGTAGTAATCAACTGTTTATGCTTGAATCATGTTTTGTTGTTTCTTATATATCATATCATGGTTTCATTTAGTTCATGATTATTAAGCTAACTCTTTCGCTTTTTGTGAGTGGTTTAGTTATATGCTCATGCAATGGGTTTACTTGGGGTCCCTCGGGGCTCCTCATCCCGTGTCTACGGTTCGAGTGTACTCTCAGGTCTTGACAAACTTTGTATTAGAGCCATAGGTTCAGATATTTCCTAGGGAATCTGAAAGCCGCGTTAGGTAGAGTCTTTTTCATGGGTGTGAAGCACGCCACACTTATGAAGAAGAGGCTACTAAATGTTTTAGGAATTATCCCCTCTTTCATTATCCATGTCGTGCGATAAAAAGTCTCTCCACCCTTCTAATTGGTGCTATTCACGATTCCAGAAAATTTTGGCTCCTAGAAGGATAAATGGAAGGAGGAACATAAATGATGAAGGCCATGAGGGTGGCCCTGATAATGGGAGTCAGCAAGCCCCACCTGTTTAGGATTCCTAGGCACCAGAGCCAGCTGCCCACGCTGAGTTTCGGACAACTATTCAAATGTTGGCACAGGCCTTGACCGCTCAGGTCAACTAGCAGGCCGTTGCACATGTCCCATAGAATGGTAACGCAGTTGGCAGCCTGGATTACAGACTTCTTGAGGATGAACCCTCCCAAGTTCACGGGATCAAAGGTGGACAAGGATCCACATGAGTTCATTAAAGGAATCTTGAAGGTCACACTGGTCATGGAAGTGACAAATGAGGTGTGTGTTGATTTGGCCTCTTATCAGCTAAAGGAGGTCACTTATATTTGGTACAAGATATGGAAGGACAGAAGGGCAGCGGGAGCGGGCCTTATCAGCTGGGACAAGTTCCACATGCCCTTCCTAGAAAGGTTCCCTCGGGAGATGAGGGAATTGAAAGCAACCGAGTTTGTTAACCTCAAACATGGAAAGATGACGGTGCTAGAGTATTCACTTGAGTTCACTCGGCTGTCAAAGTATGCCCCAGAGTTAGTGATGGACCAGAGGGCATGGGTGAGCAGATTCGTGCAGGGAGTAGACGATTATTTGGACAAGGACTACAGAACAGCCATGCTTCATTAGGATATTGACTACCCACGGATAGTCCTCTATTCCCAGTAGATAGAGGTAGCTCATATGAGGTAGAGAGAGGCCAACAGGGCTAAAACTTATGGCAACAAGTTCTCCCAGCCGAGGCCAGGGGGTGGGCCTCACCAATAGTCCCAACATAGGTCCATTACATCAGCACCATCTTCGACCAGTACGCCGTCAAGGCCTCGGGACGATCAGAGGGGCAGGGCCTCAGGTTCGAGGGGTTAGCTTAGCATGTGCACAGAGCGCACTTTTCCATGTTGTGCTAATTGTGTCAAGAATCACCCAGGAAAATGCTTGGTGGGCTCAGATGCTTGTTTCGGATGTGGCAAACCCGGACACAGACTCAGGTTTTCCCTGCACTCGTAGACAGTATGAATCCATTTGGGTTGTGGTGGACAGGTTGACCAAGGATGCTCATTTTCTACCGATCAAAACCACCGATTCAGTGGAAGATTATGCCAAATTATACATCCGAGAGTTGGTTAGATTGCATGGAGTGCCCTTGCCCATCATATCGAATAGAGGTACTCAGTTCACCTCTCAGTTTTAGAGATATTTTCAAACGGACTTGGTACCCAGGTCAAGCTTAGCACGACATTTCATCTAGAAATAGATGGTTAGGTGGAGAAGACTATTCAAACTCTTGAGGACATGTTGAGGTCTTGCGTTATTGATTTCAAGGGTAGTTGGAATGAACATTTACCCCTTATTGAATTTTCCTACAACAACAACTATCACTCTAGCATTCAAATGGCACCGTTCGAGGCTCTTTACGGATGGAGATGTAGATCGCCCATTGGTTGGTTTTAGGTCGGTGAGGCTTCATTGGTGGGTCCAGATTTAGTCCATGAGGCCGTGGAGAAAGTTCAGTTGATAAGAGAAAGGCTGAAAATGGCTCAAAGTCGCCAAAAGTCTTATGCGGATGTGAGGAGAAGAGAGCTTGAGTTCGAGATCGATAATTGGGTGTTTTTGAAGGTATCTCCCATGAAGGGAGTAATGAGATTTGGAAGGAAAGGGAAACACAACCCCCGCTATATTAGTCCATACCGGATTATGAGGCGAGTGGGTAAAGTAGCCTATGAGTAAGAGTTACCTTCAGAGTTAGCTGCAGTTCATCTCGTATTCACGTATTGCTCTTGAAAAAGTGCTTCAGAGATCCAACATTGGTGGTTCTGGTGGATAGTATTGGTGTGAATGATAGCCTTAGTTCTGAGGAACTTCCCGTTGAAATATTGGATCATCAGATTCGGAGGCTGAGGAACAAGGAAGTAGTTTCAGAGGGTGTTATGGAGTAATCAGCATGTCGAGGGAGCTACATGGGAAGCCGAAGAGGATATGATAGCTAAATATCCCCATGTATTCCCTACCGGCTCAGTTTCATTTTGAGGTATTAGTTTTTTCCCTAAACCTCTATTCAATTTTTCATATTCTGTTCATGCATGAAAATTTGTTTTATGATATGATATATGTATGTAATGTCTGAATTCAGTCCAGTTATGTAGTTCTTTTCGGAGGTAGTCGTTCCGTTAGTTTTCGGCATAATGATTAGTAATTGCATATGGTGATTGTTTGATCCTGAGTTTCCTGCATGTTTCTAACATTCGAGGATGAATGTTCCCAAGGGGGAGATATTTTTATGCCCCGAGAACCCAGGGATCAGACCCGGAAGTCAAACGGGAAAAAATCTAGAAAATGTTGCAGCAGTGCAAAACGAGTCATTAGACGACTCGTGAGGATACCCCACGAGTCGTCAGATGGCACGTGGGAAGGTTGGACTGAGCAAAGGAGTTAAGGTCCCCACGGGCGTGGGAACGACTCGTGGTCAGCTACAAAGAGTCGTCAGATCCACCGTGGGGTAAGGTTGAGGATTTAAGTAAGGATGAGGCAGTGTACTAGACGGAAGGTGACCACAACTCGTTGTCACTTGTGACGAGTTGTTGAGTCACCCGTTATTATCCCAGTCGACTGAATATCAAGTGTACTTGACGGGCGACCCGACAAGTCGCTTCCCATCTTGACGAGTCATCAGGTCACCCATTAGGGTCACCTGACAATTATTTCCTTCGAATTAGTAAGGGCCTTCTCATAATTTCCTACGCTCCTAAGACCTAAACTACATCATTTTGAGGTCTGGACAGGGACTTTTAAGGGGATATCATTCATGATAAACCTCATTTGGTACATGTAAGAGTAGAGAGGAAGGAGGAAAGGGATTCAAGTGTTCTTCTTCAATTCTTCAAGTTTCCACCTAGGGTACTTCAAAGGAGTTAAGAATCACAAAATTCCAGTTATGTGGGGTTTTGAATGGGTGGTTTAGTCCCTACCCATGTCCAATTTCTCCCTCATTCTATGTTTAAAGTTACCAAGACTTGATGGGTCATAACCCAAATGTATGTTTTCCTTAAAATCGATATGAGCACATTGTAGTATGTCTTAAATCACGGGTTTCTAATTATTGGGCTGTTTCACTTTGGCTCAATATTTGATTATTAAAAGCCTAAAAGCACATGCCCAAATCATGGGGTTTAGTGAAATTCATGGTTATGGTTATTTAATGGAATGAACTTTTGAATTTTAAGCATGTTTCCAATTAGTCATGTTATTATGATCATGTTTCCTATAAATCAAGCATTTCAAGAATGATTGAAATTATGGGCATTGCCCACATGTCTCTTATGATTTATGAACTATGATTTTGGTCGAACCACGAGCCCACTTATGATTTTGGTCGAACCACGAGCCCACTTCCATAGTTAGTATTAAAATTTTTCTAGCATGTTATGATTATCATGATTTAACTAGCCATGCATGTCATGTATGAATTTTTATGAGCACGTTGCATGTTTTGGGAGTATTATTTAACACCGAGTAGGTTCAGGGCCTAGGTTGCACCCTGAATCTCAAAACTACGTGCCACCGTAGGTTATGTTTGGGACCTCCTCAGTGACTGTCCCCTATTCCCTATAGGGCCTTCATGAGTGATATCACGCCTTTCATGGTTCATACCCTAGGCAAGGTATGGACGACCTCCCCACTAGGTTTAAAGGTCGGGCTCCATGTGTGCTCATTTTGGGGTATGTCGGTTGTAGAAATATCCCACTGTTCCTCATGTTTTAATGCATGCATGGTTATGTTCTTTTGGCTCAAGTCGTGTTTTATGAAATGTCTTCCCTCGTGTTATGACTACGACATGTTAATGAATATTTTGGAAATGTTGAGTCTTACTATATAATTATAATTTCAGTCTTTGTAATCATGATGTCCCCACTCCTATAACTTTTATGTTTTCGAGTATTGTTTTGCATACCTCGCATACTTAGTACATTCCAAGTACTGACACAAATATTTTCTATGTTGTATCATTTTATGATACAGGCTCCGGTTCACAGGTTCAACATCGCTCCTAGCTTGCTCTCAGATCTGCTCCAAGTTCTCAGTGGTGAGTCCTTATGGTTCGAGGGCTTCATGTTCAGATCTTGTTTTTCTTTTAGTTTTCAGTATGTTGGGGTTAGTTGGGGTCTTGTCCCTTCAACTCGTCTATTATGATTAGAGGCTTTCAGACCTACTTGTAGTAATCAACTATTTATGCTTGGATCATGTTTTGTTGTTTCTTATATTTCATGTCATGGTTTCATTAAGTTCATGACTATTAAGCTAAGTCTTCCACCTTATGTGAATGGTTTAATTATATGCTCATTCCATGGGTTAACTTGGGGTCCCTCGGGGCTCCTCGTCCCCTGTCTACGGTTCGGGTGTACTCTCGAATTCGTGACAAACTTGGTATTAGAGCCATAGGTTCAGATGTATCCTAGGGAGTTTGAAAGCCATGTTAGGTAGAGTCTTTTTCATGGGTGTGAAGCGCGCCACACTTATGACGAAGAGGCTACTAAACATTTTTGAAATTATCCCATTCTTTAATGATCCATGTCGTGCGATGAAAAGTCTCTCCACCCTTATAATTCGTGCTATTCGCGATGACAGAAAATTATGGCTCCCAGAAGGATAAACGGAAGGAGGAATAGAAATGATGAAGGCCACGAGGGTGGCCTGATAATGTGCATTAGCAAGCCCCACCTATTTAGAAGCCCAGACACCAGAGCCAGCTACCCATGCCGAGTTTCGGACAGCTATTCAGATGGTGGCATAGACCTTGACCGCTTAGGTCAACCAGTAGGCCGTTGCACATGTCCCATAGAATTGTAACCTAGCGGTAACCCGAATTACATAATTCTTGAGGATGTACCTTCCTGAGTTCACGGGATCAAAGGTGGATAAGGATCTACATGAGTTCATTGAAGCTTTTTTGAAGGTCACTCAGGTCATGGAAGCGACAAATGAGGAGTGTGTTGATTTTGCCTCATATCAGCTAAAGGAGGTCACTTATATTTGGTACAAGCAATGGAAGGACAACAGGACAGCGGGAGCAGGCCCTATTAGCTGGGACGAATTCCACAAGGCCTTCCTCGATATATTCTTCCCTCAGGAGATGAAGGAATCGAAAGCAACCGAGTTTGTTAACCTTAAACATGGAAAGATGACGGCGCTAGAGTATTCACTTGACTTCACTAGCCAGTTAAAGTATGCCTCAGAGTTAGTGATGGACCAGAGGGCGCAGGTGAGCATATTCGTGCAAGGAGTAGACGAGTGTCTGGAAAAGGACTATAGAACAGCCATGCTTCATCAAGATATGCATTACCCACGGATAGTCCTCTATGCCCAGCAGATGGAGGTAGCTCATATGAGGCAGAGAGAGGCCAAGAGGGATAGAACTGATGGCCATAGGTTTTCCCAGCCGAGGCCAAGGGGTGGGCCTCACCAGTAGTCCTAGCACAGGTCCATTACATCAGCACCATCTCAGCTAGTACCCCGTCCAGGCCTTGGGACGATCAAAGGAGCAGGGCCTCAGGTTCGAGGGGTCAGAATAGCATGTGCACAAAGCACACTTTTCCATCTTTTGCTAATTGTGTCAAGAATCACCCAGGAAAATGCTTGGTGGGCTCAGATGCTTGTTTCAGGTATGGAAAACCTGGATACAGACTCAGGTTTTCCCTGCACTCGTAGTCAGTATGACTCCATTAGGGTTGTGGTGGAAAGGTTGACCAAGGCTGCTCATTTTCTACCGGTCAAAACCACCGACTTAGTGGAAGATTATGCCAAATTATACATCCGAGAGTTGGTTAGATTGCATGGAGTGCCCTTGTCCATGATATCGAATAGAGGTACTCAGTTCACTCTCTCAGTTTTAGAGATCTTTTCAAAATTGACTTTGTACCCAAGTCGAGCTTAGCACGACATTTCATCCAGAAACAGATGGTTAGGCAGAGCGGACTATCCAAATTCTTGAGGACATGTTGAGGGCTTGCGTTATTGATTTCAAGGGTAGTTAAGTTTGCCTACAACAACAACTATCACTCTAGCATCCAAATGGCTCCATTCGAGGCTCTTTACGGGCGGAGATGTAGATCACCCATTGGTTGGTTTGAGGTCGATGAGGCTTCATTGGTGGGTCCAGATTTAGTCCATGAGGCTATGGAGAAAGTTCAGTTGATAAGAGAAAGGATGAAAAAAACTCAAAGCTGCCAAAAGTCTTATGCGGATGTGAGGAGAAGAGAGCTTGAGTTCGAGATTGATGATTGGGTGTTTTTGAAGGTATCTCCCATGAAGGGAGTAATGAGATTNGCCAAAAGTCTTATGCGGATGTGAGGAGAAGAGAGCTTGAGTTCGAGATTGATGATTGGGTGTTTTTGAAGGTATCTCCCATGAAGGGAGTAATGAGATTTGGGTGGGAGGGGAAACTCGGCTCCCACAATATTGGTCCATACCGGATTATGAGGCGAGTGGGTAAAGTAGCCTATGAGTTAGAGTTAGCTTCAGTTAATCTCGTGTTTCCCGTATCGCTCTTGAAAAAGTGCTTCAGAGATCCAGCCTTGGTGGTTCCAGTGGAAAGTGTTGGTGTGAAGGATAGCCTCAATTATGAGGAAATTCCCGTTGCAATCTTGGATCGTCAGGTTTGGAGGCTGAGGAACAAGGAAGTAGCTTCAGTAAAGGTGTTATGGAGAAATCAGCATGTCGAGGGAGCTACATGGGAAGCCGAAGTGAATATGATAGCTAAATACCCCCATTTGTTCCCTACTGGCTCAATTTCAGTTTGAGGTATCGATTTTTTCCCAAAACCACTATTTAGTTTTTCATGTTCCATTCATGCGTGCAAATTTGTTTTATGATATGATATATGTATGTGATGTCTGAATTCAATCAAGCTATGTAGTTCTTTTCAATGGTAGTCGTTCCGTTAGTTTTCGACATAATGATCAGTAATTGCATATGGTGATTGTTTGATCCTGAGTTTTCTGCATGTTTCTAATATTCAAGGATGAATGTTCCCAAGGGGGAGATATTTTTATACCCCGGCAATCCAAGGATTAGACCCGGAAGTCAAGGGGGGAAAAATCTAGAAAATGTTTTAGCAGTGAAGAACGAGTCGTTAGACGACTCGTGAGGATACCCTATGAGTCATCAGGTGGCTCGTGGGAAGGTTGGACTGAGCTGAGGAGTTGAGGTCCCCACGAGCGTGGGAATGACTCGTGGTCAACTACCACGTGTCGTCAGGTCCACCGTGGGGTAAGGTTGAGGATTTAAGTAAGGATGAGGCAGTGTACTTGATGGAAGGTGACCACGACTCGTAGTCACTTTTGACGAGTCATTCAGTCACCTGTTACGATCCTAGTCGACCAAATATCCAGTGTACTTGACGGGCGACCTGACGAGTCGTTTCCCATCTTGATGAGTCGTCAGGTCACCCATTTGGGTCACCTGACAGTTATTTCCTGCGAATTAGTAAGGGCCTTCTCGTAATTTGCTATGCTTCTAAGACCTAAACTACGTCGATTTGAGGTCAAAATAGGGACTTTTAAGGGAAGATCATTCATGATAAACCTCATTTGACACATGTAAGAGTAGAGAGGAATGCGAAAAGGGATTCAAGTGTTCTTCTTCAATTTTTCAAGTTTCCACCTAGGGTTCTTCAAGGGAGTTAAGAATCATGAAATTCCAAGTATGTGGGGTTTTGAATGGGTGGTTTAGTCCCTACCCATGCCCAATTACTTGCACATTCTATTTAAAAGTTACCAAGACTTGATGGTTCATAACCCAAATGTATGTTTTCATCAAAATCGATATGAGCATGTTGAAGTATGTATAAAATCATGGGTTTCATATTATTGGGATGTTGCACTTATTTTATTCAATATTTGAAGATTAAATCCCTAAAAGCACATGTGCCCAAATCATGGGGTTTTAGTGAAATCATGGTTATGGTGATTTCTCAAGCATGATATGAACATTTGAATTTTAAGCATGTTTTCAATTACTCATATTATTATGATCATGTTTCCTATAAATCAAGCATTTCAAGTATGATTGAAATTATGGGCATTGCCCACATGTCTCTTATGATTTATGAACTATGATTTTGGCCGATCCACAGGCCCACTTCCATGACTAGTATTAAAAATTCTAAAGCATTTTATGATTATCACGATTTAACTAGCCATGCATATCATGTATGGATTTTTATGAGTACGTTGCATATTTTGGGATTAGTACTTAACACCGAGTAGGTTCGGGGCCTAGGTTATGCCCCGAATCTCAAAACTACATGCCACCATAGGTTATGTTTAGGATCTCCTTAGTGACTGTTCCCTATGCCTTACGGGGCCCTCATGAGTGATATCTCACCTTTCATGGTTCATACCCTTGGCAAGGAATAGACGACCTCCCGACTTGGTTTATACGTTGGCCTCCATGTGTGCTCGTATGAGGTATGTCAGTTGTATAAATCTCCCACTGTTCCTCATGTTTTAATGCATGTATGATTATGTTCTTTTGGCTCAAGTCGTGTTTTATGAAATGTCTTCCCTCGTGTTATGACTACGAAAGGTTTATGAATATTTTGGAAATGTTGAGCCTTACTATATAATTATGATTTCAGTCTTTGTAATCATGATGTCCCCACTCCTATAACTTTTATGTTTTTGAGTATTGTTTTGCATACCTCACATACTCAGTACATTCCAAGTTCTGGCCCGCATATTTTCTATGTTGTATCATTTTATGATACAGGCTCTGGTACACAAATTCAGCATCGCTCCTAGCTTGCTCTCAGATCTTCTCTCAGTTCTCAGTGGTCAGTCCTCATGGTTTGAGGGCTTTGTGTTCGGATCTTGTTTGTATTTTTGTTTTCAGTATGTTAGGGTTAGTTGGGGTCTTGTCCCTTCAACCCGTCTATTATGATTAGAGGCTTTAAGACCTACTTGTAGTAATTAGCTATTTATGCTTGGATCATGTTTGTTGTTTCTTATATTTCATGTCAAGGTTTCATTTATTCATGATTATTAATCTAAGTCTTCCGCCTTATGTGAATGGTTTAGTTATATGCTCATGCAATGGGTTGACTTGGGGTCCCTCGGGGCTCCTCGTCCCGTGTCTACGGTTCGGGTGTACTCTCGGATCTTGAAAAACTTGGTGTCAGAGCCATAGGTTCAGATGTGTCCTAGGGAGTTTAAAAACTGCACTAGGTAGAATCCTTTTCATGGGTGTGAAGCGCGCCACACTTATGAAGAAGAGGCTACTAAACGTTTTAAGAATTATCCCCTTTTTTCATGTTCCATGTCATGCGATGAAAAGTGTCTCCACCCTTCAAATTCCTAAAATTCGCGATGGCAGAAAATTATGGCTCCCATAAGGATAAACAGAAGGAGGAACAAAAATGATGAAGGCCATGAGGTTGGCCCTAATAAGTGTTTAGAATGAGGACCAATACGCCCTAACTCCAAGATTGCATTTTGCTTGACATCCTCACACTTTAATCCACCTCCTCAACATCGACATCCACCAACAAAGAATCATATAAAAGTTGGGATTCTTGTTCTTGTTCCATACATTGGCTAGTATCCACCACTCTCTGTAGTTGGGCCTCAGACGCCTCAAGTTTTTCATTAAAAAGATCCTGCAGGTCATCGATACTTGAGCCAAATTGGCTAATCTCTTGTCTAAGCTTCTCTTCTTCCGCTTGATGTTCCTCTTGAGTATTGGCTAAGATGGTGACTTGCAAATCATTACAAGTAGTAATATCAACTATCATCTCTGTGAGCATGACAATCATCTTTTTTAAGGCTCCTCACCTGTTCAGTAAGATGCTCCCTAATTATTTCTGTATGCTCCAACATCAGTTTTTCCATATTGCTTATTTGAGCATGATGTTCCTCCTCTTCATTATTCCTGTAAGCATAAAAAATAATAGAAGGATCATAATAGGGCTTGGGGAAGAGGAATAAGAATTTAGGCAATGGCTCCAATGGCCATCCAGACCACCATATACACAATAAATATTATAGTATTGCCACAAGTGGGGTCCGCCACAAGTGGGGTCCACCACAATTCAGACATGGATCACAAAAATATGAATACCCAACATTTAACCCATCAATATACTAAGGTGTCATGTTAATAAGAGTGGCATAATACTAAAAAATAATTACATCTAT
>JACEIK010003495.1:98956-114157 GCA_018107945.1 Datura stramonium | reverse complement strand
ATAACAATTGATAGTCCCATGCTTGTTCCATTGCAAATCGTATTATCGCATGATTAATTGGTTTTAACTCTATGTTGCTCCTAGAGCACTTTCAGAATATCTCATTGACCCAAACTTAGACTTAATTATTTCTCAAACGAAAATGCCTATCACCAACACTTTAAATATTTAAGATCACGCTAGAAATGGATGGTTAGAGGAATGGGTCCAGTCTCTGTGGGTTCGACATTCCGGTTCTTAAAAAGGGCCACTATATTACTTGCACGACCCGTACACTTGCGGGCTCAACACCTCCCTATTCAGTAAGCTGCTCCCTCATTACTTCCACATGCTCCAGGATCAGTTTTTCCATATTGCTTATTTGAGCATGATGTTCCTCCTCTTCATTATTCTTGTAAGCATCAAAAAACAACAAGAGGATAGTAATAGGGGCTTGGGGAAGAGGAATAAGGATTTGGGCAATGCCTCCAATGGCCATCCAGACCACCACATACACCACAAGTATTATAGTGTTTCGACAAATGGGGTCCTCCATAATTCAGACATGGATCACCAAAATATGAATACCTAATATTTAAATCATTTCCATACCAAGATGTCATGTTAATAAGAGTGGTATAATACAATAAAAGAATAAAAATAGAAATCTATACACGATATACATAATAGCAAAATAAAAATTCTAACCTATTAACGATTAAACAACATTCAATTCCCCGACAATTGCATCAAAACATTGATGTCGACCAAGTGCATGCAAACACACGTGGTCGTCAAGTAATATAGGATTTTAAAGTCCAGATATCGTATCGAAGGGACTTCTTAATTTAATCGTTACAAAGTTATACTTTGATTTCATTAATCTACTAAAAAAGTAAAATGAAGATTGGTTTGGAAAATTAAAACTACTAAAAGTTCAAATATAAAATTAACTAAAACAAATGCAAGCTTGATTGTATTTTGATAATGATGACAAACTAGGGCAATGGCACTTGGTTGGTTTCAAGTTGAGTTTTTCAGACGTAATTAAACTAGCATGATTCTTCCTATGGTTGTTAGTTGCAAGTTACTATCCCATTTCTTGCCACTATCCCTAGAATCCAAGAACTATATCATGAACTCTAACGCCTATATCCCTATGGTTGCAGGACAAAAATGAAACCACGGTTATGCCTACTTGTGTTTCAATTAAACGGGGTGGAAGGCTATATCTCTATCCACAACAGCAACTTCTATCCTATCACCAATGCGTTCAAGGGTCTTTGAATTCCCGTTCTGTATATATTTTTACCCCTTTCAATCCCCTTTCCCAAGTTCAATCGAAAGCCAATGGATTACTTACAAGGTGATTTATCTCATAAATAATATATTAACACATATAAATACAAACAACCATAATTGAAGAATCCAAACCAAATTTAATTAGTCTTTCAAACAATAAACCATTCACTATGGCCACAACCCTAGAATATGAGTTTAGCCACTCATAGACAAGAAGAAAAATAAATACTTAGTCATCATCGTACGAAAATATGAAGTAAAGAAGAGAAAACCTAGTTGTAGAACTTTGTCTTCCTTCCAAACGCCTTACAAGCTTTCATGAACGAACAATGGAATAAAAAATGAGTAAAGACTACTTCAAGAAGTCTAAAACTACTTAACAAATGAATCTAAGGCCTCTATTTATAGATGATCCTTCAAATGACGCTTCTACCCTTCAAGACTTGGCTTTAAAATCAGCATTTTCTACCCCGAAATGACCCTGGCGTGCCGCCTCTCCTTTCTCGCCACAAGCTTTGTCAAATTTTTAGCAATTTCAACTTCGAATAGGCTCTAGCGTGCCGCCCCCTCCATCTCGCCAAAGTGTTCATCAAATTTCTCTAAGTATTGACACCTCTAGCCGGGGCACCAGTCACCTCGCCAAATTTTTGAAGTGCAATTTCTTTGAAGTTTGACGGTTGGCGTGCCCCAGACTGAGATTCTTGTTCTCTGAAGTTTGCGACTTGGTACGAGATGCCAACCATATCACCAAACTTGTCAGATCCTCAAATCTTTATTTCTTTCATCATTTTGAGCCCACTTTTCTTAGTTTCCTACTAAAATCAACTAAAACAATTTGTTAGCACATAAAAAACCCACATACATGAATTTAAGCATAAATTAAGGATTATGAACTCAAAACATGATCAAACATGGGTAAAAACATAGAAAATGGGCATAAAAATATGCCCAACATCAGGAAGATTCCAAAATCCCATTCTACTTGTTCCACAGGCTCCACTAGTAGAAGCTCCACTAGTAAAATAGGAAGAAGATTTACCAGAAAGGATGGTAGCTAGACCAGTGTGCGAAGTGGCAATCCCACACGCGAATAATGTTAGCTCTAGCATCCGCAGACTAAAACCAAGAGGTAGATTTAAGCTGAAACAAAATATGGTGCAACTCTTGCATACTAGCAGATAGTTTATAGGTCTTCTCCATGAAAACCCGCATCAGCACCTATAAAATTTTTTGGAAATAAGTGACATGTATATACCCACAGGGTATCATCAGACTTCTCGAGACTTATATTATTCCCATTTTCCTGTTTGGGGGAAGTGAAGAGATAACTGAAAGATGCACCACCTAACTCTATAACAACATGGGATGATTTGGCGAAGAAATGTTTGATTAGTTTCTTTCCTTCTGGAAAGACAGAAAAGCTAAAAAGTCAGATTTTAAGCTTTAAACAAAGAGATGGTGAGAACCTGTACCAAGCTTGGGAGAGCTTCAAGTTTATGCTGAGAAATTTTCCTTACCATCACCAGTCAAATGATGTGTTGTTGCATACGTTTATAGAAGGCTTGGAGCCTCACACCAAAATCCTCTTAGACTCTGCAGCTAGTGCACAAACTTTAGAAAAGACTTATGAGGATTTGTATGCATTGTTCAATCGCATTTCCCAGGGCAACCCAAACAGGAATACTTACACACCTAGAGGTGGAGTGAAGAGAGTGGTAGGTGTTCTAGAGGTAGACCGGCTAACAGCCATTTCTGCAAAGAGAGATGCACTACAGAATCAGATAAACACTCACTTCAGTAAATCGAACTTGGGGCAGTAGCAAGCTCCAGTCAATGCAGTCCAGCAAAAGTGGTGTGAAGTTTGTGGTAGCAGCGAACATTCAACGGAGACATGTGATGCTAATCCAGACTCAGTTTATTTCATAGGGAATGCACAATGGAGCAACAATCAACATTTTGGTAACAATTACAACACCAACTAGAGGAATCATAAAAAATTTTCATAGGTGGTAATAGTCATCAAGGCCAAAGTTCAAGTCAGGGTCCGGACAGAAATCAAGGGGCAAATCAGAATTTTTAGTGCTAGTTCAGAGGGAATAATGCTTTTACCCAATCCAGTAAACTAGACGATATATTGAAAACAATAATAGCTAACCAAGCACAAATGGTGGCTCACCAAGTAAAATTGACCACCCACATAAAAAATTAGCAGTTGGCTACAAAGGCTTTGGAGATTCAGCTAGGATAGCTAGCTAAAGCCCAGAATACTAGACCCCGTGGTGGGTGTCTGAGTGATACAGACACCAACCCAAAGCAAGTAAATGTCATCACCACTAGGAGTGGTAAATATTTGAAGGAGTTGGTGCCAGAAAAGCCAGCATAAAAAATTGTAACTATAGAGGTGGAGGTCGAGGTCGAGGAAATTGATAAAGAAGTGAAGAGTGGAAACTCTTCAAGAATTATGAAATCACCACTACCACCCCTTTTACCCTTATAAATTGAGGAAGAATAAGGAAGAAGCATGCTTCCAAAAATTTATTGATGTGTTAAAGTAGGTACATAATAATCTTCCATTGGTTGATATTTTGCAAGTTATTCTAAAGTATGCAAAATACATAAAGGACATTATGGAAAAAAAGAGTAGACCGATGGAGTATGCCAAAATTTCAGTTATTGAGGAGTGCATGTCACAGATACAAAATAGGATGCCTATAAAGCTCAAAGATCCGGAAAGATTTACTATCCAGATCACCATTTGACAGTCCATTAAAGCCTGTGGCCTATGTGATATTAGGGCGAGCATTAATTTGTTGCCCATCCCAATGTTCAAGAAATTGGTTTTTGGTATTCCAAGACCTACAACTATGATTTTACAACTAACGGATTGCTCGTCGGCTAGACCAGATGGATTTTTGGAAGATGTACTAGTGCAAGCGGGCTTCCTTATCTTTCAAGTGGATTTCATAGTCCTTGAATTTGAGCCAGACTCATAAGTCCCATTTATTTTGGGATGTCCAAACTAAATGAGACTTGATAGATGTAGCAGCAGGGCAATTAACAATGAAAGCCCACAACAAGATGGAGGTGTTTGATGTATATCAAGATATGAAGCTACCTACTATTTATGAGGAGTATTCAGCCATTACTGCTATTGACCAAGAGTTAGCACTTCAGCACATTAATGCAAAGTATCCCTTGGAAAGAGCATTGGTAGGACATGATCAATTTGTGGACGCTACAACTCATAAATGGTTCAAGCGTTGAATGCTACCAACATATTCTTTCAAATGAAAGAGTTTGAATCTTTACAAAGATCTTTGGAACCTCCACCTAAGCAATCTGTTGAGGAGGCCTCCAAATTGGTGTTGAAGGCATTTCCTCCATACCTCAAGAATGCATTCTTAGAGGAAGCTGATACATTGTCGGTTATTATCTCTATAGGGCTAATAAAAAAATAGGTTCAAAAGGCATTGGCGATACTGAAAAAGAGAAAGAGGGCCATAGGGTGGCAGATGTCAGACATCCGAGGAATCAGTCCTGCCTTTTGCATACATAAGATATTAAAAGAGGAGGAGTTAAAACCAATTGTGCAGATTCAAAGGAGGTTGAATGCAGTGATGAAGGGTGTTGTTTGAAAAGAGGTCATTAAGTTGTTGGATGGGGGAGTGGTCTATCCTATTTCCGACAGTGAGTGGGTCAGCCCGGTTCAATGTTTCCCAAAGAAGGGGGGCATGACAGTTATCAAGAATGAGAAAAATGAATTAATTCGAACTTGCACAGTCATAGGCTGGAGGATTTGCATGGACTACATAAAACTGAATGAGGCTACAAGGAAAGACCATTGTCCCACACCATTTATTGACCAGATGTTGGACAAACTTGCAGGACAAAAGTATTATTACCTTATGGACGTTTATTCTGGCTATAATAAAATATCCATATCCCTAGAAGATCAGGAGAAGACAATATTTACCTGTCCATATGTGTCACGACCCAAACGTACACCCGGATCGTAGACACGGGACAAGGAGCCCCGAGAGACCCAAAGTCGACCCATGGAATGAGCATACATCTAATTCAATCACATGAGCGGAAGACATAGCATAGAGAAAGTAATCATAACATAACATGAGGGAAAATAGTACAATACTGATACAATATAGTGGAATACAACTTATAGTCTGAAAAGCCTCTAAACATGAAAGGCGGATTGATGGGAAAACTCCCCAACTAATCCAACATCCAGAAACTGAAGGAATAACATAGAGTGTGAATATATAGCCCTTAAAAAATGAGGACTCACCAAATACACAGAGAGCAAGTCCGAGTTTATTTACGAGTGAGGATGCGCCTGAGAACTGGGACTTGTATCATGAGACGATACATTATAGAAGGTATGCGGTCAGTACGTGGAATGTACTGAGTATGCAAGGTAAGTAAAACGGACATTTAAAACATGTATAAAACTCATAAGTGATCATAAGAGTAGGAATACATGCTCATAACATAATTATCGTAATATAACATGAGGCTCAAGGTTTTCGAAACATTCGTAACATAAACATAGTCATAATCATAATAGAAGAGCCTTACTTACCATAACTTGAGCCAAAATTCATAATCATATACATGCATAAATCATGAGGAACAGTGGGAGATTCTCTTAACCAACATATCCCATATGAGCACACATGAAGCCCGACTTGTAACCTTATTTGTGAGGGTGTTCGTACCTTGCCAAGGGTAGGAACCATGAAGGGCGTGATCACACATGAAAAGGGACATTTGGGCCAGGGACAAACATGAATGGGTCCCAACATACCTCTGGTGGGACGTAGTTCATGAGATCCGGGGCTTAACATGAGCCTCGAACCTACTCGGTGTTCGATACTACTCCCAAAACATATATAGTGCTCATAATCATTGTATTCAATTCTCAGTTAGCCTTTTTGATTCTTTCTATTNCAAAAACATAATTCATGATTGATAAAATTCATGCATACTTGTAGATCATGCATATAGCTTGAAATTCATAAGTTCATAATAGATAACATAATAAATTCATTAATAAATTCATTATTCATGTTGGGCTTATGAAAAATACCAATGGATCAATGGATCATAAATCGATTCATCATGGGGCATGAATAATTAGGCTTAATTATTTAAAAATTCAAAGTCAACAATATTATACTGAATTTTAATCTTGAAAGATGATCAAAATCAGTAGATTATGATAAGATTTCAAAATCACAAGACCCATAATTAAATCATTTAGTTTTATACAAATCAAATACAAAACCCCATGACTTCTCAAATAAACTTAGAGTAATTAATATAGAAAGAGCATGGGTGTGGAAGGATCCATCCATTGAAGACCTTACATACCTGGGATTATTAACTCCTAACCCTCCTTAACAGCCCAAGAATGACTGTGAAGGAATTGAGGTGGAAAGCTTGAAATCTCCCCTTGAATCACCTCTCAAAGTTCTTGCACGCATGAATGGGAGTTTAAAATAGGTCATCCTCTTAAAACCCAACTTTTCCAAATCCAAAACAATGTAGTTTAGGGCCTTATATCATGAAAAAGTCAAAAATACCCTTCATGAACTTGCCCTAAGAACTGGCCAAATGGAACCCACAAGTGGTACCAATAGGTCGTGGGAACCACCACCAACTCGTTGTTTCCCTCGTTGAATGGGATTCTGAGTGACCTAGTCTCGGATCCAAACCACGGGTCGAATGATGACCCGTGCCTTCAACCCATGACTCGTTATACCGTCCGTTGTTCGCTCATCACAAAAACTGAACCCCCTACCACGAGCCTCACCACGAATCATGGTTCTATCAAACGAGTCGTGGTCTCAACCCATTACCCATACTGGAAGTTCTTACCCTCCAACAACAACTACAACCAATGACCCATGGCTTCTTCTAACGGGTCGTTGAGTCTCCCGTTGTTTACACTACTGCCCAGCCTGACCCTAACTACGACTGAAAATGATGGCCCATTGTATCCCATAACGGGTCATCATACCTCTCATTGTCTCCACTGGCACCATCCTTTCCCCAACCAACGACAGCATACAACGACTTGTGGTTTGATACCACGAGTCGTTCTGTGGTTTATTATGTGATGTTTTGCTAGTTTTCTACACTTTTCAAATTCAACTCCTGAGTCTACTCTTAGGCCTTCTCGGGGTATTATAGTATGGGACGTACGCCTTAAGGCATATGCCATTTGGGTTGTGCAATGCACCAGCTACATTCCAATGATGCATGAGGGCAATATTTCTTAACATGGTGGAGGACTATGTGGAGGTATTTATGGATTATTTCTCTATTTTTGGTAACTCATTTTCTATTAGTTTGCATAATCTGGACAAGGTCTTGTCTAGGTGTGAAAATACAAACCTAGTACTGATTTTGGATAAGTTCTACCTTTTAGTCAAGGAAGGTATTGTTCTTGGCCACAAAGTGTCACAAAGAGGCTTGCAGTAGACTGTGCCAAAGTGGAGGTAATTGAGAAGTTTCCTCCACCAGTGTCTGTAAAGAGTGTCTGCAGTTTCTTGCGACATGCTGGGTTCTATAGGCTGTTCATTCGAGATTTTTCAAAGATCTCCACACTGATGTGTAGACTGCTAGAAAAAGACATAAATTTTGAGTTTGGGGTAGAATGTATTCATGCTTTAGAGGAGCTAAAGAAAAAGCTAGTGGAAGCTCCTATTCTAATTTCTCCTGATTGGGAACTCTTATTTGAGCTGATGTATGACGCCAGTGATGTGGCCGTGGGTGCAGTAATTGGGTAGAGGAGAGAAAATATTTTTTGCTCCGTATATTATGCAAGAAAACCTTTTGAGGCCGCTCAAGCTAATTATACAGTCACAGAGAAAGATATGCTGGCACTGGTGTACGCATTTGATAAGTTCAGGTCCTATCTTGTGGGGACAAAAGTGTAGGGGCATACTGATCATGCTGTGATCCGATACTTATTCAAAAATAAGGATGTCAAGCCCAAGTTGATTAGGTAGATATTATTGATGTAGAAGTTTTTGGAAATCCAAGTCAGGAAGGAAATGAAAATCAGGTAGCAGACCACTTGTCATGATTAGAGGACAGGTCGCATGTGAGTGATGATGGGCTTATTCGGGAAGACTTTGCTGATGAACAACTCTTAGCACTAAGTGTGACTGAACTTCCTTGGTAAGACGACATAGTGAACCTGATTGTAAGTGGAGTGTACCCACCGGATGCAACTGCTCAACAAAGAAAGAAGCTAAAGTATGAGTCCTGGTTCTACATGTGGGATGAACCTTATTTATTCAAGCATTGACCAGATCAAGTGATGAGACGATGCATTCCAGAATGTCAGTTGGCACAGGTATTGAAAAGCTGTCACTCTTCACCATATGGTGGTCATCATAGAGGAAAGCATACTACTCATAAGGTGCTCCAGTCAGGCTTCTTTTAGCCAACTTTGTTCATGGATGTAGTGGCATATGTCAAGGCGTGTGATCAATGTCACAGGATAGGCACAATCATGAGGAAACATGACATGCTGTTGAACAATATCTTGGAGGTTGAGGTATTTAACATATGGAGGATAGATTTCATGGGGCCATTTCCACCATCGTTCGGTAATCATTATATTCTTGTAGCAATGGACTATGTGTCCAAATGGGTTGAGGCTGCAACTTTCCCAACTAATGACACCAAGGTAGTGGTCAATTTGTAAAGAAGCAGATTTTTCCAGATTTGGAACCCCCCGAGCAATTACCAGCGATGGAGGTTCGCACTTCGTCAACAATTGGTTTCAAAACATTTTGGCTATGTATGGGGTCAGGCATAAGGTTGCCATAGTATACCACCTTCAGACTAGTGGATAGATTGAAGTGTGGAATGGAGAAGTCAAGTAGATTCTATAGAAAACAGTGAATGATCAACGAAAGGACTGGGCAAGCAAATTAGATGACGCATTATGGGCATATAAGACTGCCTATAAAATGAAAATTGGGACTTCACTGTATAGATTGGTCTATGGGAAGGCCAGCCACTTACCTGTAGAGCTTGAACATCAGGAATATTTGGCTGTGAGAAAGTTGAAGATGGATCCTGAGTTAGCTAGAAAGAAGCGACTATTGCAGCTGCATGAACTTGAAGAATTCTATGGAATGCTATGAAAATGCAAAGCTATACAAGGAGAAAACTAAGAGATGACACAACAAACATATAGTGCCAAGAGTCTTTGAGCAAGGGAAGAAGGTATTGTTGTTTAACTCTAGGTTAAAGCTATTTCCAAGAAAGTTGCGGTCCAGGTAGTTTGGACCATTTAAGGTTTCTCGGATTACCCCATACGGGGTAGTGGAATTGTAGCGAGAAGATAAGAGTGCCACATTTTTGGTAAATGGTCAAAGGTTCAAACACTATTAAGGTGAAGACATTAACTGGGAAAAGACATCTATCACCCTATCTGATGAATGACTGTAAGTTGGGTCGTGCTATGCTGGTAAATCAGGAACTACATGGGAGGCAACTCGTGATTTTAATGTAATAGTTAGGAATTATTCCCAAAAAAAGGGGTGTGCCACGGCTAAAACTTGAAGGTTGGTGGGAGGGCACCCACTATTTTCTAACCTATTCGTTGTTGTTAGAGGTACTGTAGGAGGTGGGAGGCCATCCCCAAGGTGCAAGGTAAGTACAAGGAAGAAATAGACCCTAAATAGTGGGCCTACGCAATGGCTCTGTGCCATGGAGGAAAATCACCGCATTAGGCTCCGTGTCACGAAGTTGTCTCAAAATCCCAACACTGTAAAATAGTGTAGGTACGTGATTGATCGGTGTCATAGAGTTGTTTCAGTGATAGGCTCCGTGACACATTGAGGCATATTTTATGATGGGTTTCATTAAAATAACAAGTTGACCTGCCCCAACCCCCAACTTTTTATTTCAAATTGCTGCATTTTAGCCCTAAAATCCCCTCTACCAGCACAACAGGTTCCCCAAACCCCTTTCGCTCTCCAACGTTACACGCACTTACATTCTCAATCTTTTCCTCCTTTCTCAAGAACAAGATCCATAGGTAAGGTGCTTTGCTCCATTTCTTCTATTTCTGGAATCCGTGGCTTCAACATATAGGGTGAAATGGGTAACACATGAACCCACTCTAGAATGGGTTGCTAAATGTTCACAAATCATGCCTTTGTTCATTATTGTTGTTTTTACAAGTGTTATGCTTCAATTTTTTTATTTTTCATCAATAGTAGAAGTGGGGTGATTTTGTTTTTAATGGGAAATCTAGTTCATGGTTGCACTTGAGATAAACATAGGTACTTGTATTTTTCATAAGAATCAAGTGGGGAAGTTTGAACGTATGAAAATGGTGGAACATAGGGGACTGTGAATGCCCATAGAGGGGTGAAATGTTGTGACATGATAGATTAACAAGTAATGGACACAAATTGAACAAATTTTGATTGATAAGGTGTTAGTAAAGTACAAATTCTAATTAGTAGTATCCTCTGTGCTTGCTTATACTTATCATGTCATGCTTGAATATATTGTTGAGTAGGTTTGTGTAATACCCCGAAAGTGCCTGAAACTAGACCCAGGATTTTAAAATGGAAGTTGGTAGAATCTGGGAAATTTTCCACAGAACGGGTCATGTAAGGGATCGTTGTTTGATAACACGAATTTTCGTTTGAAGTCGGGGGGAGATTGGTCCTTAGCTTGAGAGGAAGTAACGGGTAATGGAATGATACATCGTGAGCTATAACGGATCGTGGTGAGAAACCATGGGAAGGAGTATTAAAACCTCCAGTCGAGGTAACGGAAGGAAACCACGACTTTTTAGAAGGAGGAACAAGTTGTGGTGTGGCTCGTGGGAAGGCTTGGTGCAGGACATCAAAGGGGAAAGAACGGACGATATAATAGACCGTTGTCTGAAGTGACGACTCGTCCTATCGAGTCGTGGGATCGAATCTGAGAAAGTGAAGTTGGGTAGTGGGTGCAACAGACGGATACCATGAGTCGTGGTATCAAGGCACGACTCGTTGGATCGTCCGTGTCTCAGGCAGTGCAGAATTTTAAGGGAATTCATTAAGGGAATTTTCATCATTCCTAAGTCCTATGGTCCTAAACTAGTCATTTAAGGCTCTAAATGTAGTGTTTTATGAGGGTAAAACCTATCCTAGGCTCATTCATATCCATGCATGCATACTGAATGGGTTTAGGAGGTGATCAAGTAAGAGTTCTTCAAGTTTTCCTTAAATCCTTCATTGGGATTTCAAGGAGTGATAGAATATGATATTCCTCAGGTATGTAGGGTTATGAGTGGGTGTTTCCATTCACACCCATGCCCAATCTCTCCTAATTCATGAATTTTTAATTGAAAATCTTATGGGATTTTATCCTAAATCTTATGAAATCTTAATGATGTATCTATGGGTTACTACCTCTCATGTTTTACATCATATTTTATGAATCAGATTAGATTTTACAACTAATTGAATTATAAATTTATTGATTTAAATTTCTATTAAACTATGCCTAATTATGCATGTTCTATGATGAATCGAGTTATGATTTTCACCTTTATTTTTTATGTTCTTTAACCCATCATGGTTTATGGTTTATGATATGGATTTACAGAAATGCCCATCATGAATCTATTATTTTATAAGCATATACATGATTTACAAGTATGCATGAACCTCATGATTTACGATTTGTGATTTTGGCTGACTCACGGGCCTTACCTTCATGGCTAGTTCACGTATTTACAAGCATTCCTATGATCATCATGATTTAACTAGCCCTGAGTCTCATGAATATTATACTATGAGCACTATATATGTTTTGTGAGTAGTATTTAACATCGAGTAGGTTCGAGTCTCAAGTTTTGTCCCAAATCTCAAAACTACATGCCACCATAGGACATGACGGGACCTCCCTTGAGACTATCCCCTTTTGCCCGAATGGACCTTTCATGTGTGATATCACGCCCTTCATGGTTCTACCTTTGGTAAGGTATGAACACCCTCCCGACCAGGGATTTACAGGTCGGGCTCTGTCTGTGCTCATATGGGGTATGTCGATTATAATAATTTTCCATTGTTCCTCATGATTTATGCATGGTTATGTGGCTCAATTCATGTTTAATAAAGTTTTTCTATTATGATTATACATATGGTTAATTTATGAATGCTTTGAAAACCTTGAGTTGTATGTTACATTATGATATTTATGTTATAAGCTTGTATTCCTACTCTTACGCACTTTGATGTATTTTAAATGTACGTTTTACTTACCTTGCATACTTAGTATATTCCACATACTGACCACGTACTCTATGTTATATCGTTTCATGATACAGGCTTCGGTACTCAAATTCAGCCTCGACCCTAGCCAGCCTTTCAGAGTTAACATCCCACATCTGTTGGTGAGTCCTCATCTTCCATGACCATGCTTATCAATTTAATTTATGTACTTTCAGTTTTCAGCTTTAGCGAGTCAGTTGGGGACCTATCCCAGCAACCAATCATACTTAGATGCTTTTCGTAAAAAAGAATGTAATCAACTTTAGATTCATGTGTATGTCTGTTGTTATGCTATTTCAGAATTCCAATAAGTTTATCATGTTGTATCTTCTGCTTTATTTGATTGAGTTAGATGTATGTTCATGCCATGGGTCAACTCAGAGTCCCTCCGGGTTCCTTGTCTCGTGTCTCGATCTGGGCCTACATTAAGGTCATGACAAACTTAGTATCAGAGCAGTAGGTTTGAAGTGTCCTAGGGTTTCTGAAAGCCATGTTAACTATAGTCTATTTCATGGGTGTGAAGCATGCCACACACTTATGACAAAGAGGCTATGAGACATTTAGGAAATGTTCCCTTTTTTCATGACTTTATCTCGTGCCATGAGTTTGACTCTCTCCATTCCTCTAACTCGTGCTATACATGTGTACAGAAACATGTCTTCTCAGAATAACAACGGGAGTCAGTCTTCCCCACTAACTCCAATGGGCCCTATGCAAGTTACAGATGTAGAACTCGGGGCCACCCTCAGAGTGTTGATAGGGGCCATGATCACCCAACCTAACCAGCAGACTATTGCATCAATGAACCCTACTGGAGAGGCGGCATCTACTAAGGTTCAAGAACTCAGGAAGATGAGCCCATTTAAGTTTGGTGATTTGAATATGGGTGGAGAGTGTAAGGGGAAAAAGGAGGAACAAGAGGCCTAGGACCGAAAACTTTGAGAGATCCCATCAAGGGTGGAGTAGTGGGAGTCGCTCACAACCCCGTCAGAAGTCTCTAGCTCAAGTTCGGGGATACAAGCCTAGGGTGAGAGATATTACTTATCCAATTTGTGGGCCCTGTAGGAAGAACCACCTAGGAAAGTTCTTGGTGGGTTCATATGTTTACTTCTATTGTGGCCAACTCGGTCATAAAGATAGAGATTTCCCTTTAGCCAAGTGAGACGTCCAGAGAGGCCGTGCCCCGTCCACCCTCCAGTAGTCCTATCTAGCCAGTTGGTATGCTTGAAATATGGTAGATCAAACGCGTGCCGGTGTTTGGAAGGTTCAGACGTTTGCTACAAATGTGGGGAGGCTGGGCACATGTGCAGGAATTGCCCATCAGCCAAGTAGAGTGCGCCAATCACCGGGTCTGCAGCTTCAGCAAATTGCCCATCCCAGCAGGACAGGTTACCAAGAGCAAGTGGCAGTGAACCTCAGCAGTCCCATGTATGTTATAAGCCTTACTATCAAGCCTACCATGATTTCTAGTTCCAAGGACTATTGTACAAGGTGAAAGATCCCTTTGTTCATTTTAATGTGAGGCTTGTTTTGTGGAAGGTAGGGAAGTGGTAAGTGATAGGACATGTTCGTTCTTGAGTCTTCTAGTAAGGAAGTTCTATGGATAGTATTTGGGGGTAGTAAACCCACCCTCATTTAGATGTTCCCCTTATGTTTCACTTGATGCTACGCTCAAATCATGCTTATGTTCAAAACTCTAAGATGACAGGAAACCCTGTCAGTCAGCGATCCTAATGTTACCCATTCATCTTCATGTTATGACCCTCGTTATGTATGTGAACTCATGTCTCTTATCACACTCAGCCTATGAACTCAGTCCCTAAGATTTGCCCTATCGACTCATAATATCGTGCTATATCAGGTATATGCCCAGCTTAGATTTCTTAAATGATTCGTGCTCATGATTCCCTTACTCTAAACCCCATGGATGTTCACCCTGATGGAGATGATGGTTAAAATGGGTACTTTCAAGGTAACTCCCTATCCATTCCTTAGGTGTCGGGTGTATAGAAGTCCGGGAAGCATAGTTATTAGCCAAGCTTGGGAGTGTAACAATCCACGTGGTCATTTTGTGGTTTTAGATCCTTTTTCCTAGATCAAACCTTTCCATATCTTTATTTTGTTATTCATGACTTACAGAGGTGGATGATACCATTTTTGAGATGATCTAATGAAGATAGGGTGAGATTTTCGATCTTGGAGGGTTTGAGGTTTGAGGGGGGTTGACCAAAGTCAACATTTCAAGTTAACGAGCTCAAATTTGGATTCTGAAAGTTCTATTGTGTTACACCCCGTAAAATTCCCGACACATAGATGGCCTATTCGCATGTTGGTTAAGAGTATTTGAAAGCCATACATGCTAGAAAAAGACCCGCGAAAAGACCGGACAAGAAACCTGTCGAACCATCGCGGAAGGAGACGGGGCAGAGCCCCTCCGCGATGGCAACGTGTCACGGAGGGGGAGCCGCCGCGTTGGCTCCGTGACATGTTGGCCTTGTCCACGCCCAAGTATATAAAGCCTCCACCTCGGTTTAATTCATTAAACACTTAAAAATTTCCAGAAAAATCGCGAGGAACAGAGGGCACGAGGGATTTTGGTAATTTT
>JACEIK010003495.1:25964-37386 GCA_018107945.1 Datura stramonium | reverse complement strand
TTTTCATATGGTTGGCCAGATATAGAGGAAATAAGGAAGAACATCCCACTACAATGTGGGGTAAAGGGAGAACACAAAGTTGGACTCCTACAAAACACAAACGACCTAATTCGTCTATTGATAATGGAGGATTTCAAAAAGAACTTATTAAATTATGTGCAAGGAAGGTTATTCTTACTTAATCAGAACTCTTATCTATGATACAAATTTTAAGGAGGAAGAGGAAACAACAAAGGTCATGGCGTGGATCTCTTTTCCAAAATTTCTGCCAACATTCTATGAGAAGGAAGCTTTGTTCTCATTAGCCTCAGCGGTATATTCCCATTGAAACTAGATCAAGCTACCATCAATAAGACAAGGCCGAGATATGCTAGAGTAAAGATTATGGTGGATCTGCTTGCAAACCTACCAAAGAAAGTTGCCAAGGAAATTGTTGATGAGCAAACAAGAGAGTAATAACTGATTATGTCCACTTTAGGTATGACTACCAACCTAAATACTGTGAAGAATGAAAATTATAGGGACACAACAAGGAGAAATGTAGGGTGCTTAACCTTGTCTACAATCAGCAAGGGAAAGATAGACCCGTGGAAGAAAAAGAACCTAAAGAGGTTAATAAGAGCAGAACACAACAATTATAGAAAGGAAGAGAAAAGGTTTTATCAATTGGAAGGGTGGTCGAGGATTCAGAAAATTAGAAAATCATTAAGGATGGGAGAGTCATCAAAACACAAAGCAATATCCCGCGGGAAGCACAAACACAAAGCAAGTTTAAAATGCTTGAGGAGGATGAAAGAGAGGACCAGTTGACAGAATATAGAAATAAAGATATACAAGGGGAAAAATTAGTAGAGGACTTATAGCTACTGAAACAAAGAGGAGCAAAGGAAGAGGAGGTAGAAGAGAAGACACATAATACTACCTTGCCTGAAGCAACAATTGCAACATAAAATGCAGAGGATGGAGGACCATGAAAGATGGCAATGACAGTAATATGAAGAAGAGAGAAGGAAAGCAGAGGGTGCAGGAACAATAGAGTAGATCTAAGGGAATAGTCCCACAGTAGAAGAATTTGACAAAAGGGCTGGAAATAGCTAAAGAGACTTGAGCAGATGAGGACAATCGAAGAGAGACCAGCACTGTTAATATAGTAGCTGGTTTTGTTAATACATTAGTTGAAAGCCCAGGAAACCATAATTCACTTGCAAAAAAGAAAGAAAGTAAGTTGGTGTTACAACAAAGTGCTGAACAAGGAAGGATAAACCAACTTTTTGGAGATCCAGATGAGCACAAAATGTAGAAAGAAGAAGAGAAATGGCAGAAAATAATATGGAGATAGTGGTATACCCTATGATAATGTAGATCGAGGATAGAATTTTGCATAGAGGGCAGGGGGAATCTCCAACAAAGACATTACATAACATTCTTATCCATAACCTGAAAAAACCTCAGAGAGAAGGAGAGAAGATACAATGCTTAGAGGAAGCAATTTTATCTGTAGGAAACAGGGAGGATCAAGGGAATCTAATAGAAAAATATACAGATATATCCACCAAAGATGAGAAGTGTGGTAAAACAAAAAGAAAGGGAAAACATTAGCGTAAAGGTGAAACTGTACAACAGATAAGAGTACAACCAAAGAGGAAGGTGAACACTTAATCAGGTTTAAGATGATTAAAGACTTAATATGGATATAAGGTCAGTTAAGTCACATAAATCATTTCAAAGAGTTTAAATGTTGCACAATTTCCATAGTTTTGCTTTTGTGGCTTTAGGGGAACCTTTTCAACAGTCAAGATATATTAGCAGATATAGTAGAAGACTCAAAACGCCAAGGGATGTTTACAATAGAAATAGGAAGATTTGGGTCTTTATCAATCATGGATTTGGCTTATTAGTGGTGAGGTATAGTAATCAGCAACTTACAATTTTGCTTCACAACCAAGCTGAGGGGTATTGCCTACATATGACAATTGTATATGCAAAGCTGATTTTATAGGAGGAGATTAATGCTATAGCCAGTGGGATGGATAACCCATGGCTAATGGGGGAGGGGTTTTAATGTGGTCTTGAGTGAAGAAGAAAAAATTGGGGCTCTTCCTATTATGAGCATAAATTATGAGGATGTTAAAGACTGTATAGAATCTTGTGATTTAACTCAAATTCAGTTTAAAGGGAGCCCTTTTACTTGGTGGAATGGAAGGTCAGGGCATGAATGCATCTTTTAAAGATTTGATAGATCTCTAACCAACTCTTTTATGCAAGACCAATTCCCTCAGGTAGAATTAGAGCACTTTCCTAGAACAAGGTCGGATCATACCCCTTTGATGATAGTTTGTGAAGACAGAAGAAACATTTACAAGAAATCTTTCGTATTTTAGAATTTTTGGGTAGAACATAAAGGATTCAGGGAAGTGATTAAGCATAATTGGGATACAAGGTGCTTTGAAAATCCTTCCTTGGATTTTAAAATAAATATTAAAAAGGTGAAAACTACTTTGACAAGATGGAGTAGAGAGGTATTTGGAGATATTTTTCAACAACTAGTCATAAGAGAGGAAATAGCAAGAATCAAAGAAAAGCTTTTCGAAGAATCTCCTTCAAATGAAAATAGGACAGTTATGTAAAAATCCAAGGCTGAATACAAAAATATCTACATTCTGAGGATGTTTTTGGCAACAAAAAGCAGGGTATGGTTGGTTTATAAATGGAGATAGGAATACTATATTTTTTCATAGTCTAGTAAAGGGAATAAGGAATAGGCTTAAGGTGAAGAGGATCCAGAATTCTCATGGGATATGGTTAGAGGAAGAAAGAGAAATTGTAGAGGAAGCTATTGACCACTTTCAAAAATAATTTAGACAGGAAAGGGATGCCAAAAAATGTTCTTTGTTAGCACACATGCCAGAAATGATCACAGCAAAGGAGAATGAAGGGTTGGAGAGAATCCCTACTGAAGAGGAGGTGCAAGAGGTTGTTTTCAAGCTCAATAGAGAGAGCTCTTGTAATACTCCAAAATTTCCTAAGATTAGACCCGAGGGATGAAATGGAGAAAGCAAAAAAATCTGTACTAGGTCATAGAACGAGTCATTTAGTGACTCATCGTGTACCATTTAAGTGGTGCCAAGTTAGTGAAAGAGTTATCCTAACGCAGTCATGAGGGGTGATGGTGAAGATTCGTTAGGACTCCTCACGAGTCGTGGGTTGATCCTTCAAGTGTGTATTGGTGAAGAAAGGGTTGAATTTCCTGTTCTCAGAATGGATTAAGGGAACGAGTCATCATGTCCATAACGACTCGTTAAGTTGTCCATGGGGTGAGAAGGATAGAAGAATGGGAAAAATGAAGTAGTGGCAATGAGGGCAACCATGAGTCATTAAGTTACCTAACGACTCCTTGGGTCTCTCGTGGTGACTGACAATGTCTAATTTCTTTTCAAATTATTAAGGGCGTTTTCATAATTTTTGAGCTCCTAACTCTTAAACTACACCGTTTTAAGATTGGAAAAGAGTGATTTAAGGGGAATATTTAACCCTAAAACTCTCATTCCACTCCTAACACTCTAATTAGAAGATCAAATTCTCTCTAAGAACAAGCTAGGGTTCTTCACTCTCATCCTCTCTGATTTTCTTTGGGTCTCAAGCTAAGCCAAGAAATAAATGAATCAAGGTATGTGGGGTTCATCAATGAGGGGTTCTTCCACCCTCATGCTCCTTCTTCAATTGAAATCATGATCTCCCATTCCCCATGGCCAAATTTCAGATTTCTAGGGCTTTATTAAGTATTCTTGAATTTCTCAATGATTCTCCTATGGATTTAGCTATCTTGATCAAATCAATGATTCCATGATTAGGGTTTTGTATTTCTATCAAGTGTTCCATGAAATTTCTATCACGCATGAGTATGAACTTTTAGGGTTAAATTCCCTTCTATTTAAATCTCATGATTTTCTTATGGTATCAACTCTAAAGTTCTAAGTTATGTATTATGATCATGATGTATGATTTTCATAAGAACCCTTCATGATGACTTTCTCATATATGCATAGCTTTTACAAGTATCATATTTATGTTTATGGCTGACTCACGGGCCTAAGTCATGGCTAGTTCACATATTTCAAACATGTTCATGTATCTTATGATTCTAAATATCCCATTTATTTCAAGTATGTTTCATGATTACACTAAGCCATATGCATGTTCTTAGGAGTAGTAACTACCACCGAGTAGGCCGGGGGTTTCAGGAACCCAGGCCTCAGAACTACGTGCCTATGTATGACTATACTCATGATAACCCTACGAGGTCCCTCCATTATCAAGCCCTATCATCATCCCATGCCAGGCAAGCTTGGGGCGGCTCTGCCCACTTGAGCGAGATATTAGGGGCATCATGTAAGCTCTATCATGATGGTGTCGGTTATGATGAATCCTCCCACTGTTCCTCATGATTTATGCATGCTTATGATTGTGATAATTTGGATCAAGTTATATTTTACAAGATTTCTCTTATGAACCTATTCATGTCTAGTTATGATTGGTTTTGAAAGCCTTGAGCCCTTATGTTTAAATTATGTTATTACTTCATGTTGACACGTCCTACTCTCATGAACTCTATATGCATTTTATTATNCATGAAATTTCTATCACGCATGAGTATGAACTTTTAGGGTTAAATTCCCTTCTATTTAAATATCATAATTTTCTTATGGTATCAACTCTAAAGTTCTAAGTTATTTATTATGATCATGATGTTTGATTTTCATAAGAACCCTTCATGATGACTTTCTCATGTATGCATAGCTTTTACAAGTATCATATTTATGTTTATGGCTGACTCACAGACCTAAGTCATGGCTAGTTCACATATTTCAAGCATGTTCATGTATCTTATGATTCTAAATATCCTATTTATTTCAATTATATTTCATGATTACACTAAGCCATATGCATGTTCTTAGGAGTAGTAACTAGCACCGAGTAGGCCGGGGGTTTCGGGAACCCAGGCTTCAGAACTACATGCGTATGTATGACTATACTCATGATAACCCTACGAGGTCCCTCCATTATCAAGCCCTATCATCGTCCCATGCCAGGAAAGCTTGGGGCGGCTCTGCCCACTTGAGCGAGATATTAGGGGCATCATGTAAGCTCTATCATGACGGTGTCGGTTATGATGAATCCTCCCACTGTTCCTCATGATTTATGCATGCTTATAATTGTGATAATTTGGATCAAGTTATATTTTACACGATTTCTCTTATGATCCTATTCATGTCTAGTTATGATTGGTTTTGAAAGCCTTGAGCCCTTATGTTTAAATTATGTTATTACTTCATGTTGACACGTCCTACTCTCATGAACGCTATATGCATTTTATTATTTTGTTAGCTCTTTTTACTTACCCTGCATACTCAGTACATTCAAAGTACTGACTGCATACTCTTTGCTATATCATTTCATGATCAGCCACACCGTTAGTCCTACCGCCATTACAGTTAAGTTTAGCCCCTTGTTGGTGGGTCCTCATCTTCCTCTTTTAGCTATGTTTTTTATGTTATACCAGTATCAGACTTAGTGGACTAGCTGGGGAAGTTGTCTCATCAATCAATCTATGAATAGAGGCTTTTCAGACAAACATGTTTTAGTTGACTCAACTGTTGATATATGTCACTCTGGTGTTCTATTTGATGCTATATAGACTTTCGCGTATTCATATTTAAGTTTGAAATTCTGTTTTAATTTATGCTCTTGAGTTGCTATGCACATTCCATGGATTAGCTTGGACTCATTCGTGGTTATAGGTCCCGCGTCTCGATCCGGGGTCTCAACTTGGGTCATAAAAACTTGGTATCAGAGCATTAGGTTAAGGTGTGTCCTAGGGTGTCTGAAAGATGCATTAAATAGAGTCTTTTCCATGGGTGTGAAGCGCTCCACACTTATGGGGAAGAGGCTACGAGATGTTTTAGAAAATTTTTCTTCTTTCATGATCTATGTCGTGCGATGAAATACCTCTATATTCCTCTAACTCCTGCTATACGTGTTTTCAGAAATATGCCTCCATGTCGAGTTAATGGTAGGAGAAATGGAAATGGAAATGGCCATGACAATGTTAATGGAGATGGTCATCAGCCAGCCCCACCAGTAGCGGATCCTTTGCCTGAATAGGTCACTCATGCCGAGGTCAGGGCGGCATTCTAGATGTTGGCATAGGCTATGACCGCTCAGGTCAATCAGTAGGCAGTGACCCATGATCCCTAGAATGGGAACGCAACAATGCCTAGAGTACATGATTTTCTCAGGATGAACCCACCTGAGTTTCTAGGGTTGAAGGTGGACGAGGACCCCCATGAGTTTATTGAGGAGGTACAGAAGATCATGCAAATTATGGGGGTGACTAGAGAAGAGAGTGCAGACCTAGCCTCCTATCAACTAAAGGGGGTTGCTTACATATAGTTCCGCCAGTGGAAGGATAGTAGGGGAGTGGGAGCGGTTCTCATGAGTTAGGATGAGTTTGTGACTGCTTTCTTGGACAGATTCTTTCCTAGAGAGTTGAGGGGGGCAAAGGCGGCGGAGTTCATCAACTTGAAGCAAAACCATATGACTTTCCAGGAGTATGCCTTGGAGTTTATCCGGTTGTCTAAATATGTGCCGGAGATGGTTACGAATTAGAGGGCTCATATGAGAAAGTTTGTGAATGGAGTGGCTTATTTACTAGTCAAGGAGTGCAGGACCGCTATGTTGATCAGCGATATAGATTTCTCCCGATTGGTCATATATTCCTAGCAGATAGAGGTAGAGCAAATGAACGAGAAGGAGAGAGAGGCCAAGAGGGCCAGGACAGGGAATTATGGGTAGTTCCAGTAGAGGTCCAGTGGTGGGCATCGCCTTCAGTCCCACCAACAGTCGTCAGCCCCAGCTCCATCATCATCCAGTGTCCCGTCCAGGCCCAGGCATGATCAGAGAGGCAGAGTGTCAGGATCTAGGGGACAAAGGAGCACGACAGGAGAGCGCACTTTCCCAGCTTGTAAGAGGTGTGGTAAGAACCACCCTGGAGAGTGCTTGGTTGATTCATAGGCTTGTTTCGGGTGCATAAAGCCCAGACATATGCTTAGAGATTTCCCTTCAGCTAGAAAGGGTAATATTGGAGGTGCTCCCTAGGCTCCATTTCAGCAGCTGCAGTAGCTCGCCCACCTCAGTAGGACACCTCTTCTAGTGCAAGTGGAGGTCAGCGCTAGAACATGTTTTATACACTATCATCTTGCTAGGAGTAGGAGGTGTCTCCCGATGTGGTCACTAGTATGTTACGAGTATACCATCTTGATATGTATGCATTGCTAGATCTAGGGGCTACCTTATCTTTTATGACTCCTTATGTTGCTATTAGTTTCGGAGTCAATCCTAAAATCCTGTCCGTATCCTTCTCTGTCTCTACTCTTGTCAGTGAGACAATTTTAGCTCAACAGGTGTATAAAAATTGCCCTGTCACAATTCTTCAAAAAGACACCTCAGCTGACCTAGTAGAGTTAGATATGATCGACTTTGATGTTATATTCGATATGTATTGGTTACATGTATGTTATTCCTCAGTCAATTGTAGACTTGTACGGTAGAGTTTTGATTATCAAGTGAACCAATGCTAGAGTAGAAGGGTAGTTCAATTGTGCCTAAAGGTCGCTTTGTTTCCTATCTCAAGGCCAAGAAGATGATCTCTAAGGGCTGTGTGTATCATCTAGTTTGGGTCAAGGATTCTATGTCCGAGTCCCCTACTCTTCAATATATCCCTGTTGTATGTGAGTATCCGGAGTTTTCCAGAGGATCAACCAGGAGTCCCTGCGAGCGGGAGATTGAATTTGGTATTGACCTTCTCCTTGATACGCAACCCATATCCATTTCTCCTTACAAAATGGCTCCAACTGAGCTAAAGAAATTGAAAGAACAGTTTAAAGACCTCCTAGACAAGGGTTCATTAGACCTAAAAAATCCCCATGGGGTGCTCCAGTTCTCTTTGTTCGAAAGAAGGATGGTTTCTTTAGGATGTGCATTGATTATTAGCAGTTGAACAAGGTCACAATTAGGAACAAGTATCCCCTCCCCTGGATTGATGGCCTGTTTAACCAACTTCAGGGTCCTATGTGCTTTTCAAAGATAGACCTCAGATCCAGTTATCACCAGCTCAGAGTTAGGGAGAGTGGTATTTCAAAGACAGTCTTCAGGACTCGATATAGTCACTATGAGTTTATAGTTATGTCTTTTGGACTAACAAATGCTCCTGCAACTTTTATGGATTTGAGGAACAGGGTGTTCAAGTAGTATTTAGATATGTTCGTGATTGTCTTCATAGATGATTTTCTCATATACTCACGGAGTGAGGAGGAGCATGTTACTCATTTGAGGATTATGCTGTAGAATCTCAAGGATCACCAACTATTTGCTAAATTCAGTAAGTGTGAGTTTTGGCTGAACTCAGTAGCATTTTTTGGCCTTGTGGTGTCTAGCAAGGGTGTGTAGGTGGACTCTCAAAAGATGGAAGTGGTGAAGAATTGGCCCAGACCTGTCAGTCCTACGGATATTAGGAGCTTCTTGGGTTTAACTGGCTATCATTGGAGGTTTGTAGAGGAATTTTCATCCATTGCAGCACTGTTGACTAAGTTGACCCAGAAGAAGGTCAAATTTTAGTGGTTGAATGCTTGTGAGAAGAGTTTTCAGGAATTAAAGACTCGAATCACTACATCCCCAGTATTGACCCTACCAGAGGGCACGAATGGTTTTTTCATGTATTGTGATGCCTCTAGGGATGGTCTTGGTTTTGTGTTGATGAAGCATAGTGAGGTCATTGCATACGCCTCTAGACAGCTCAAGGCTCATAAGAAGAATTACCTGACACATGGCCTAGAGTTGATAGCTGGGGTGTTTGCTTTGATGATTTGGAGACACTATTTGTATAGGGTGCATATGGATGTGTTCACGGACTACAAGAGCCTTCAGTACGTGTTTACTTAGAAGGACCTAAATTTACTGCAAAGGAGATGCCTAGAACTTCGCAAGGACTATGACATGAGTGTCCTTTATCATCCGGACAAGGCTAATGTAGTGGCAGATGGTCTTAGTAGACTGTCCATGGAGAGTATGTCTCATGTGAAGGATGGGAGGAAATAGTCGGTGAAGGATGTCCATAGGCTTGCTCATTTGGGGGTTCTCCTTGTTGATTCAATGGATGATGGTGTTATTGTTTAGAATGGGTTGGAATCTTCATTGGTGACAGAAGCTAAAGCTAGGGAAGATGAGGATCCTATCCTAGTGAAGCTGAAAGAAGTTGTTCGGAATTAGAATGTGGAGGTTTTCTCCCAAGGGGGAGATGGTGTACTCTGATATCAAGGTCGTTTGTGTACACTAATTATAGATGATTTAAGAGAGCGGATGTTGAGCAAGGCTCATGGATCTCAATATTCTATCCATCTAGGTGCCACAAAGATGTACCATGGCCTACAAGAAGTCTATTGGTGGACTGGCATGAAGAAGGACATAGCAGAATTTGTGGCTAAGTGTCCAAATTGCCAACAGGTGAAGGTTGAGCATCATAGACTTAGGGATATGCTTTAGGATATTAGCATTCCTACTTGAAAGTGGGAAGAGATCAATATGTTCTTTATTACAGGATTGCCTCGTACACGCCGACAACATGACTCTATATGGGTGATTGTGGACACGTTGACCAAATCAACCCATTTCTTACCTGTCAAAACTACCGATTCAGCTGAAGATTATGCTAGATTGTACATTCAAGATTTAGTTCGGTTGCATGGAGTCCCTTTTTTTCATTATCTTAGAAAGGGGTACTCAGTTCACCTCTTAATTTTGGATATCATTTCAGAAGGACTTGGCATTTAGGTGAAGCTTAGCGCAAATTTTCACCCACCATTCAGACTCTTGAGGATATGTTGAGAGCATGCGTGATTGATTTCAAGGGCGGTTAGGATGATCACTTACCTCTCATTGAGTTTGCCTGTAATAACAGTTACCACTCAAACATTCAGATGGCTCCATTTTGAGGCTCTTTACGGCTGAAGGTGCAGATCACCCATTGGATGGTTTGAGGTAGGTGAAGCTATATTGATAGGGCCAGATTCAGTTTATGAAGCTATGGAGAAGGTTTAACTTATTAGAGAAAGGCTGAAAATGGTTTAGAGTCATCAAAAATCTTATGCAGATGTTAGACGAAGAGAGCTTGAGTTTGAGTTGATGATGGGTGTTTGGAGGTGTCTCTCATGAAGAGAGTGATGAGGTTTGGAAATAAAGGGAAGCTTAGTCTATGATATGTTTTTCCTTATAGGATTCTAAGGCGAGTTGGCAAGGTGTCATATGAGTTGGAGCTACCGGCAGAGTTAGCTTCGGTGCATCCAGTTTTTCATAAGTTTCTGTTGAAGAAGTCCATCGGCGACCCAACCTTAGTTGTTCCGATGGAAAACATAGATGTGGAGGATAGCCTTAGCTATGAGGAGGTTCTGGTTGACATCCTTGGCCGTTGATGTGTTGTGGATTTACAATACTTTCGATGCTCAAAACTAAAGAAAATAACATGGACTTAGGTATGTTTATATGGATATGAGGTACTTTTCTTGTGTTTTCAGGTAAACATAGGTGTTGAAATAATATTGTGCAAAAGAAGCTTAAAAGAGCATAAAATGAGCCAAGATGATAGTCTCAGTACGAGTTGTACATTGATGGTACGAATCGTACTAAGACTCATGAAAATATTCAGAAGGATGAGCTGAGAAAGATGCAATCCATAACTCACAGTATGAGACGTATGATCATGGTATGAGCCGTAATGTCAAGTCATGGAAAGATTCAGAGAAATTTCACAAAGGCTGACTCTAGGTACGGAAGACTACAATATGAGTCATGAAGGCAAGGTACGACTCGTACCAAGAAACTCATGACGAACTTCAGAAAAATTCATAGTCTTCAGATTCAAACCAAGGAAGCTCAGTACGACTCATAGGAAGTTGGTACGATTCATACCAAGGCCCAACACTTAGCCAAATTTCAGCAAACTAAATACCTACAGATAGCAGGTACGACCCTTACAAGCCTGCTATGGGTTGTAGGTCTGGTTGTGGCTCGAGCGGCAGCAGATATGGAAGTTTACCCTGTTAGCCTAGGAAAAGGATTTTTATGTCTGTATAATACGTTTTATGTTTTACTTTTAGAGGAGAGTCGACTAGAAGTAATTAGGAGTGATTAGAACTGATTAGCAACGAAGTTAAGGAGATATAGACGTAAAATTGAGTTGTTCAACTTGTGATTAACCTTTCTTGATCTTCGTATTGTTCTTGAGGATTTTGCTGATTAATTCAAGGAAGTTTTGCCCTCAATTATAATTGTAAGTATTGATTCATGTCTTTAATTATGCAAACAAATCAAA